>JAKTWE010000063.1:0-30599 GCA_030581955.1 Kurtzmaniella fragi | reverse complement strand
ATCCCCCCACCCCCCCCTACTTCTTCATAAAATCTAGAGATTTTGAAATCAGAACTAAATCCGATTTGTTTTTAGTCTGATCCGATTAAAGGAATATTATTGGCAGTCACCAAATCAGTGGGATATTCAAAAATCTTGGAAATGGCTTAAACAGAATAAATTGTGCGGCTTGAATGTGCGAAGGATCAAAAGCATCAAATTAATCCCACCTAATATATACTTGATTGGTAAGTAGATGGCTATATACGCGTGTAATTACCCCAGATCCCCTCAAAAAATATCCAATCCCCCGTACTATCAAAGCTGCAATTCTTGTAAACTGCCCCAGGATTTTAATGCATGAAAGGTGTTTACAATTTGTAGTTATTTTTTGATGTTTTACGTGGGGGTGTCCCCCACATTTTAGTGGGGTTTGAAAGTTTCGAGACAACTTTGTTTTTCTGCGTTCTAAAATGCATTTTATTCTCTCTAAAGCAATATACAAGTGAGACGATTTTCAAGCCCAATTTTTTTACTAAAAACTCCCCCACTCGTGGGGGTCAAGGATCTGTCATCATTATCTATATTTTCTCTAAAATTTTTCCGTAAATCGTTCAATTGTACAACTGTAATGTGGGGAACTGTGGGCTGCTTAACTTGATTTGCATATATATATATTCATCGGTTTTACCTATTGGATTATAAATTAACCCTTCATCGCTCCATATCTTAGAACAAGCTCGTTTTTTAAACATTTATCAATGAAGGATTCAACTACCGCTTCTATCATTTCCAAGGCTGGAATTAGTGAATCCAGCGAATCGATTTCTGCTGCTGGTTCTGCTAAAGATAAAAACTATGACAATAAGACATTCTATGAAAAGTTCATGTATGTGATTACTTTACAGAAGATGTTTGAAAAGATCGAAGAAAGACCAACACCAGATTGTGTTTATAACACGAGAATTTATTTTACTGCACTCATGGCTTCAGCTGCTGCTATCATTATTGGTTATGACGGTGGGTTTATTGGAGGCACTGTCGCCTTGCCCTCTTTTAAAAAGGAATTTGGATTAGATCAAATGACTTCTGAGCATGCTAGTTACGTTGTTTCTAATGTCATTTCCGTGTTCCACGTTGGTTGTTTCTTTGGAGCTCTTTTCTCTTATCCATTTTCATACTATTTCGGTAGGAGATTATCTTTAATAATCGCTGCTGTTACCATTACTTTAGGATCAGGTATTATGTTGATTTCTATCAAAACTAAGGATTTGAACCCTATTTACGCTGGTCGAGTGCTTGCAGGTCTTGCAGTCGGGTTTTCAACTAATTTGACCCCTGTGTATCTTTCAGAAATTTCTCCCCCAGCAGTGAGAGGAAGAGTCATTGCTATGTATGAAATCGGTTGGAGAGTCGGTGACTTGGTTGGCTTCTGGATCAATTATGGTATTGACTCTACAATTCCTGAATCAAACAAACAATGGATCATTCCTTTTGCTGTTCAATTAATTCCTTCTGCATTATTCCTTGCTGGTGCCGTTTTCATGAAAGAATCACCAAGATGGCTTTTCAGTGTCGATAGACATGACAAAGCTATTGATAACTTAAAGTGGTTTAGAAAATTACCTGAAGACCATGAATATTTGATTTATGAAGTTAATCAAATTAAGGTATCTTTAGATAAGCAGAAGAATGAAGTTGGTTTAGGTTTATGGGATCCTGCTAAGCAAGTTTTGTTCCGTGACCGTAAGCTTTTATTCAGATTATTCATCACTTCTGGTTTATTCGTCTTACAAAATTTCATGGGTATTCAATCTATCAATTACTATTCTCCAATTATCTTCCAAAACTTAGGTGTCAAGGGAACAAATGCTTCCCTTTTCTCAACTGGTATGTTCGGCGTTGTCAAATTTGTAGCATCGTCCGCTTACATTTTGTTTGTTGTCGACACGTTTGGTAGAAGACAAGCTTTCATGGTTACTTCAACTATTTGTTCCCTTTGTTTCTGGTATATTGGTGCATACTTAAAATTAAACGACCCTAGTCAACCTGGTGTTGAAGGGGGTCCTGGTGGAACTGCAGCAATTGTTATGATGTACATTTGGATTGCATCCTTCATTTTAGCATGGTCTGCTGGTCCTTACGTTATTGGATCTGAGGTTTTCGATCAAAACATTAGATCTTTTGTCCAGGCTATTAACGCTTCTGCTTCTTGGGCTCCAATTTTTGTGATGTCTAGATACACTACTAAGATGATTGCTGCTATGCATTATGGTATTTACTTTTTCTTTGCTTCAGTTTGTTTGATAACTGTTCCATTCGTGTTCTTCTTGGTCCCAGAGACTAAAGGTATCGCTTTGGAAGATATGGATAAACTTTTTGCTCGTTCTTTACCTGCTTGGAGAGCTCACAAGGTTGTTTTAGGGCACGCTAAGGAAGACAGTGACAAAAACATGAAAGAAAATAATGAATTAGGCTTATATAAGTTGGATACCAACAAGAGTAATGGTATTGAAAACATCGAAGATGTCGCATTAATTAAAAGAGATGTCTAAAATTATGTCTTATATATATACTTATGAAATGAATGATTCAAGATTAATTAAACAATAACTGTAGTCACAATGGCAGGACCCTTATGTTGGTTTCAATGTATCCAGTTATTCATTTGATAAAGTATAAAAATAATGGAAAGATTGTTTGTGTGTACCTTTGTAAAAATTGTTTTAAACTTGAAAAACAAATTAAGTGCAAAACTTACGTTATTTAAAATGTACCCAAAATTGAACAAATTTTACAGACAAACAGCATTAATTTATTAAAAAACAGTGGTAGAGTTTTAAAATTACTTAACTTTAGTAAAACCTTTTGAAAGATGCAATAATACATTCAATCGAATAATTTTAAGGGTTGTAATCTATAAACATAACAATAGCATCCGTACACCGTATACAAGTCACATAAAATTTTGATATTAATGTTTTAAGTTTTATGATGTATACAGTGGCAACCTGTCCGAGTGGTTAAGGAGAAAGATTAGAAATCTTTTGGGCTTTGCCCGCGCAGGTTCGAATCCTGCGGTTGTCGTTATTTTTTTGTTTTCTCGTTTACCTTAACTTCGCATTTAACGATCTAAACGATATCGTTTTTATATAAAGATTTCCAATCGCTCAATCGAAACTTTAAAGATGTCTGTTGGAAAAGTAGCATTGATTACTGGAACAACATCCAACTTGGGGATCAATATTGCATATCGATTACTAGAAGAAAGCCCTAAAGATGAAAAAGTCACTATGATAGTAACCTCAAGAACACTCCCGAAAGCTCAACAGGTTATCAAAGACATCAAGAACTATTCAGACGAAAAACTTCCAGAACGGACAGGCCAGTTGGAATTTGATTATTTACTTGTGGACTTCACTGATATGGTCTCTATCTTGTCAGCTTACTATGACATTGTAAAAAAATTCAAGAAGCTCGATTTCGTTTTCATAAATGCCGCTCAAGGCACCTACTCAGGCATAGACTGGATTGGGGCTACGAAAGAAGTTTTATCAAACCCCATTGAAGCTGTCACTAATCCAACATATAAGAAACAAAAAATTGGAGTGAAAACTAGAGATGGTATGGGATTGGTATTTCAAGCAAATGTTTTCGGTCCATACTACTTGCTTCATAAAGTTAAGCATTTACTTTATGATGGGAGTGTTATTGTTTGGATTTCATCTGTCATGTCACAACCAAAATACTTGTCTTTCAACGATTTGCAATTGGTAGAATCCCCTGCTTCTTATGAAGGATCCAAAAGATTGGTAGATCTTTTACATAGCGGGACGTATGAGAAGTGGAACAAGGTTGGTGTCAAACAATACCTTACTCATCCAGGTATTTTTACCAGTTTTTCATTTTTTGAATTCTTGAACGTTTTTACTTATTATGGGATGTTACTATTGTTTTATGTGGCTCGTTGGCTTGGTTCACCATGGCACAATATTTTGGGTTATACTGCTGCAAATGCCCCTATCAAGTGTGCTTTCCATGGTGAAATTATTGATCAAGCCAAAAAGCTTGGATCTGCTTCCACTCGTAGCGGTGAAGAATACGTGGTTGATGCAGAAATCGATGCCACCGGTGCTGAGGACGTTGCTGCTTATATGGAGAACTTAACTAAAGAATGGGATGAAAAATTGAAAGACCAAATAGTTGGTACTAGACAGCCATGAAAACCAATTACTGTCAAACATTAACACTCATTAATATATATAATTACATTTCCTTTTAGTAATTATATTAATATTGTATTTGTATTTGTATTTCTAATTATAAACGATATGTTAGACAAAGACACCCACAACCGGTTGGACACTCTTGCTCTATTTCATCGTCTTCATGAGTCCACCATTCCATGGCACAGTGTGAATGAAGAACATGCTCACAATTGGTACACAAAACAAGCCTTTTCTCAACCAACAATCCACACAAATTACAGAATTTAGAAGGTATTGCTGCTGGAGACCAAGCTTGGCCCAGCCTCACAATGGTCCTCAGATTTCTCAACCCGAATGCACACTTGTGTTCATCAGCTAGTGCAGAAACTCTTGAATCTTTATCATTTTCTGAATAGTTGAACTTTAAAATCTTGATACGGCTAATTGGTAAATTCCAAAGATATAGAAGATCGGCATATTGCTCTCTGTATCTTTTGATCATTTCCATTGATTGCGAAGATAATAACAGCTTTGAATAAACGTCATCGTACAAATCTAACTCTGCCATATTGCACATCTCAATGTTAACAGTTGGAGGATTCTTCTTTTTCAGTGATAAAGTCTTACTTCCTGATCTTCTGACATCATTTTTAAACGATTGCGATATACTAGATTTTTTAGAATCCTGGAAAGTGCTTCTTCTACTGATAAATTTTCCCTTTGGTGTAGAAGGAAAGTCATCCAATTCAATTACTTGACTTTGAACACTTCTTCGATGAGAAAATGAATCGGATCCAAATTCTTTCATACTTCCATCAAACGAAGAAACATTCAGCCTAGTGTATTGAATAGTAGAACCTTGATACAGACTTTGCTCGTCACTAAATTTTCGGAACCCATTGGTATCTACGCTTTCTCGATGTTTTCTTATCGATTCAACAGGGGGTAAAACACCATATGGAGTATGAATGGGAACTATTATGTTCGAATCAGTCTTTTTAATGTTATTTGAGTTTTCATACAAAATGCATCCAAGCATGGCCAACATTTGAACGTTTCCTCTGGCTTCAAAATACTCAAAAATATTTTTGACAAGCCATGCATAACCGAATGGATGAGAACCCCAGAAAAACCTATATTGCTTTCCCTCGAAAGCTCTGCGTGCAATCTCTGAATTGAGAAACAACTGGTTCAATGCCTCTGAATTCTTACTATCTGGTATGTTCGTTCCATCAGGCCCGTAATAGATTGGAAATATGTCGTTCAGTTGTACATCTTTGATCAAAATCATTTCTAGCATTCTCCATGCTTCACTGATATCTTTAAATCCATACTTTAAAGCAACTTCAGCATTATACTTGGCTAATTTTTCAGGTAAATCTCCCAAGACTCTATACTCACAAGCTAATTCGTACCTGTCTGGGAGCAAGTGTTTAAAATCAAATATACCTACAATATTAGAAGCTTGCTTGCTTTTTCTTTTACGACGCTTCACCACCAGTGCGTTCAAGGTATCATGCAAAGACAGAGGCTTATTTGAATCGCTATTGAAACGATTTATCAGACTATTGTTATTTCCAACACGTCTCCCTAAACCTAAGGTTGATTTAAAGAGACCTGGAATTCTCAGCCTCTGCGGCATATCGTCTTGAAGAATTTCATCCCAGTCATTAGTGAATGAGTCTTCAGATGAAGCGGAAGAAGATGCAGAAGACGATTCACTATCATATTCATTATCACTAGAAGAAGCCACTTCATCACTGGAGTTATTAGAATCTTCTCTTTCAGAATCGATTGAAAACGTTTTACTATTATGATGTTGATGATGATTGTGATGATGATGGTGGTGATGACTCGTATTGAGACTAAATCCATTGTTTGTAAATTTGAAAATGTTAAACTTTTGAAGCGCTTTCTCTTCTTCATCTTCGTGTTTTTGGGGAATGAAAAAGCAAACTAGTTGCCCCGTAGGCAGCCAAACTGCACCACATCCTTTCGGAACTGGAGTCAGGTCAAATACTGATTCATTGTTGACTTGAATGATCTCAGAATCACCCATAGAATAATTCTTTTTGAGAGAGTCTGAAGAATTTTGCATATCTTCTTCTTGAGGCATAACTTCATAATCGTCGTCATCCAAATCGTCATCTTGATCTGAAACATTTGGTGAATATTGTGCATTAATCAAATCATCAGCCCACCCTTCAGTTCCAACTTCAAGAATTATCTCATTCTCATCTTCTAATATCAGTTCAGATAAATCAAATTTTTCACCCATGAGGAATCTTAAACATGGTTCAAGACAAAACCTTTGGTGTTTGTTTGTATAAAATTGAGAAATTTCCAGAAGTTGAGAAATCATCTGGTTTTTGGTTGCAACTGAAATTTCGTGAGTCTCTTCAATATTGAACCTAACATGATTATTTTTTTGGAATCTGGAAACCATCTTCAGAGGGAGATCTTGTGGCATTTCTTCTAAATGAGGGTAGTTTTTAGGAAACTTGACTTGCATACGAATGAAAACAAGTCTCTCTTCAGCATTACCCGAGTTAGGACCAGAAATCGTAGGGACAGAAGTATTAGCACCTCCAGAAAATGGAGTTACATTACTATTAGAAACAGCAGGTGTTGGAATATTATTGACCGAATCTCTTTCATCTTCACTCGGCTGACTTAGAATTTCAACTTTAAGTATTCTTTCTTCCTTTTTCGTATTTTCATTTTCTCCTGCGTTCTCTATTTCCTTGTCGTCTTGCTCTTCTTTTTCATGGCAAACAGTTCCTCTCAAACTTATGATTAACTCACCAGTAGAAACGGATATCTTTTCAAACCTAATTTTGGGGAATTTATGACCCACTATACTGACTTCTTCACCCAAATTGGACGGACCACTGTCTTCATCTATGTTGTCATCTCTCCTACCAATTCTGACACCCGAAATCCAATCTAAGTGATTAACCAGAATTCGTTGAAGTCGATCTTTTTTCATCAGAATTTGAAACATAGTCATTGCCAGCAATGAATCACCTTTGAAATCACCAACGGTGGCAGGTGGTTCTGTACAGTATGTGTCGTATTTGTAAGATGATTCATCTTCCGAGTCCAGCTCAAAATCTTGTATTATCTTTTGATGACCAGGATTATAATTGACAACTTTATAGATCTGGTCTTCATGTGGCCAAAGGTTTAAATCATAATTCTGACTACTCCAAGTCACAAGTTGATAATCATCTGCAAGCGAAGGACTATGCCCTTCATACGAAGCATGTCTGGTTCTCCAAAGAAAATCTTTCATAACACCACCTTGGCCGGCAAATGAATAGTCAGGGTTCCAATCTAAATGTACAGTTTTAGACTCTAGAACCGCTTCTTGATAAGCTTTTTCATAATTGACAATATGAATAGCATCGTCACCGCCTATTTGAGGCATTATACCACAAGCCTTTTCCGTTCCAAAGGGAATCAGTCTCGATCTAGCAACTGGAAAATCAGTGTGTATTACTACCGCAGGCTCTATAGAATCGCCTGCACTTCGAAACACATTAAAATCTGGCAGTACCTCTTTAGATTTATAGTTCTTCAAATTCCATAACTTGACTGTTTGATCATTCAGAGAAGTAATGATGTTGCTCATACCTCCAGAAAAATCTAAACCGTTGATCTTTCCACCGTGCGCATGACTTATTTTGACCATTGGTAATGCCCCCTTTCTAGTATCCCATATGTAGACATCATTATCATGAGCAGATGCAATTTCGTTTGGATTTTCATGATTCCATTTGACTTGAATGGCCCCTGCTCTCCATTCAGCCCATTTATTTACAGGTCTTCTAGGCGTTCTCATATCCCACAGAAATATAAAAGTATCAACGGAACAAGTAGCAAGAATTTCAGGGTCAGTGGGGTGGAAATTAATATCAGTTATTGCTCTTGTATGCTTGTGAAGAACACTATGAATGGCATTATGTGACGGACGAGCTAAATCCCAAAGCAATGCCTTCTGGTTAGATGTAGATATACACCACAGAGGCTTAACATGATGATGAGGGGACCATTGAACATCTGCAACTTCCCAGGATGTAATATGATGTAGCCATCTAGGAGTTGTAAAAGGATCGTCAAGATCAATGATAAATAAACCTCTTCTACCGGCCAAAACAGCATCTCTACCATTTGGAGATAGTGACATTGCACCAATTGCTCCATCTACATGAAGCAGAAGGGCATTGCCAAATGTCGACGACTGGCTAGGGTCCGACATCAACTAGCTTATTGAAAGACTTAGATAATAATTTGAAAATGATAATCGCTGTGCGACTTAGTGGTGTGTGTATTGGAACTTCTATATATTCACAAATCTACTTTCTCATTAAATATCATCTTCTACCCATTTTGATCGAAATATAAACTTAGACAGTATGAGTGAATTGGAGATGGACGTCGACGTCGATGATGAATTCAACGATGAAGAAACCGCACAAGAAACCATTGCACAACAGGAACTGAACGATTCTAAACAGAAAGTACCACAAGCTGAAGTTCCGAGTACAACAATGCCAGAACTCCCAAATCTAACACGTAAAGATAAAACTCTACAAGAAGTTCTTGAACTCATGGATGGAGACTTTGCTCCTATCATTCCTGACACAGTATCTGATTACTATTTAGCAAAGAATGGTTTTACCACCTCTGACGTGAAAATAAAGCGTTTATTGGCTTTGGCAACTCAAAAATTTATTCTGGATATTGCTCAAGACGCTTACGAATATTCTAGAATTCGTAGTGCTTCCGCAGTATATAATTCAGCAAATCCACAGGCAAGAGCAAAGCAATTGTTGCAAGGTCAACAATATGCCAATCAACAGCTGATGACTGGAACCAACGGAGGACCTAGTGGTGTGGACGGTGAAGGAGGAGCACTGCAACCATCTAGTAGTAGTGCTGGTACTCAACAGGGAAAAATTGTTTTGACAATGGATGATTTAAGTAGTGCTCTTTCAGAGTATGGGGTCAATGTCACAAGACCAGATTTCTATAGGTAAAATGTATATTAGGGTTTGTACTCAAAATAAGAAAATGAATGATACTTGGATTTGAATTTGCTACGAAATTACATTGTATGCGTACTTTTTATTTATTAAATCGATGGTCCACTTCTGTGAATTACACTTGAAGGACACTTAAATAATTTTCTTAATCATTAACATGCATATTTTTTAAAGAGAAAAATTGATGAGTATATATAACATGTCATCATAAAAACTAATTTTCGAAAATCACAGGTTACAAAAATGGGGGCCGTTATTAACTTAAATCAAACAGTGGGAATGATTTCTTTCTTTGACGGTTTTCAAAGAGATATGTCATATTAATATTTCTGATCATTGAAGTCCCAGAATTAGAAATTGTCGCACAAGTTGATGTCTCAAGTGCAGATTCGAAAGTAACCAGATATCTACTTCTTTTGATGAATTTTCCAGCATTGAAACAATAATTACATTTGCAATCTGAGTAATCACAATGCTTCATAGTTTTGTACAATTGACAAGTGTTCTCGAATCCCTGTTTCAGGAATTCAGAAGTATCGATAACATTTCTATTACATCGCATTTTACTGAATTCAATATACCTATAAGGTGATAACTTATGAGTTTGCCACACAACATCAATGTTCAATAAAGGAACTAATGAATAATTTCTAAAGCTTTCCGAAATCACAGTAAAAAACTTCGAGTAATCTTCACATGCACTAGTCAATCTGTCATCATAGTCAAGTGAAGTTGGTGCAACCTTTTCCATAAATTGATCTCTCACAGAAAAAAAAGGATCACTTATTTGAAATGGTTGGGGCAAAGGTACAGTGGACGAAATACAACTCACATTACAGTAATAATCAGTAAAGACTTTCCTATAATTGTTATCTAAACCACAATTATAGAAAAAATCCTCAACTGAAGTAACAGCGTTTTTCAACTCTAAATGGTAATCTTCTCTAGTAAGAATTTCCCTAATCATTCGATCTAACTCATCAACTAATACACCATCTTCGAACATATGTTGAGATGCTGTCAGATGAAGTATTGGTAAAGGTTTATCACTTACCAAATCCAGGAAAAGTTGTCGCTTGCGTAATTGGGCCAAAGTCAATTGTCCTTTAAATTTACATTTACAGCTAACCACTTGATCTATTTTATCAAGCTGTGACAAGGGTGTTGACCCCAATTGACTGTAACAAACGGAGCAAATGACAGGAACTAAAAGTTTATCAGAGGGTTGATTCCATGCTATTTTTTTATTAGCTGCAAAATTTTCAACCATTTCAGTTGATGGCCGATAATGAAATTGATAATCTATTGAGTTAGCAACTTTCAATAATGGAAAGGGGAAAAATGAAAATTCTAAAAACAGGTTTCTAATTCCCATTTCATAGAAAGTGGTAGTTCTTAATAACAACACGTACCAGACGTATAAAATGTCTATTGGAGGTAATTGAGATTGAAGAAAGTGGGTGCAAATTTTAGCATTTTGAGAAAGGTAATAATTAGACAATTGAGCCTGCTCACTACTATACCTAGCTCTTGGCTTAATTTTATTTTTCAATAATGAAACAAACCAAATGAATCTTCTAAAGGCATGTTTTACAAATGCTTGCCATTTTTCAGGATGTCGATTATATTTTTGTTTTAAAGTAACAAAACATCGAATGAGTTTTATATGCGCCAAAATATGACCAACTGGAGGTATGATTTCCAAAGAGCTGGAGGTGTTTACTTGAGGAATTGGTGGCATACTTCTTGGAATAACATTTTCAGCGGGTTCATTAAGCTTTTGGTGGGTTTTCTTAGGATTGCTTGGAAGCCTTAAAGGGCTCTTATGAAGCGATTGTTGAAAAGTTGCAAACATTCATATAAAAAGGGACGGTTAATACAAGTATATATGTATTGATATATTTTTAAAAACGAGGGACGATGTATGAAGATCAGATCAAGCGAAAGTATATTGGGATTAGATCAAAAAACACCTTTTTGAATTATTATTGGCATATATGATAGAAAAAAGATCAAAGAGGACATAAGGTTCATTTTAAAAGGAATCAAGTGGAGAAAAACACAGCCTGTCCCTTAAAATTTCGTCATATGCAACAATTTCTTTTAAGTTTTTTTACGAGGTACATTTTCTTGTTTGTTTGAGAGGGTTGTGCATTTGACAGGCAATCACCGAAGTAAAAACAGATGCATTGACAAAATACTGAATTTATGAGAGGCATGAGTAACTATATAAACGGAAAACTGGGTAAACAGATATCCTAAGATTCAAAACTAACAACAGAGTTTTCCAAACTTCGGCAAAGAATGTATTTATTTGTTTGACGGTTAAGTTCCACAGCTTTATTGTTTAATTTAACAGTGCGGATAATACAATTACAAGAAATTGGTTGCATGTTAGTGACCATAAAAATTATACCTCGAAAATTGTTTAAGGTAATTGTGGGATGAGACAGAAACCCGCCCTTGAAGCACAGGAGTTTTAAATAAATTTCAATATTACGAATCCAAAACTTGGTTTTCATTGTATATGAGTATTGGATTTTTCACTGAAGAATTTGATTTGAAATTTACTAGTAGTCATTCCATGAACAGGCTCAAAACGGGCTTTTACATAGCCATTTTTCAAATATAATTAGCCCAATACTAATATTTTCAATTTGGTTAAATTACTCCAAGTGCGTGCGAAGATTTTTTCTATTAATAATTTTTTATTCTTTACGTCAACTCTGTATTTATAATGTTTTGTGGGTGGGTGTCCTGCACGTTCAAGATAAACGACGTGTTTCCAACTTTGATTTCATTAAACCACTTCATCACTTGTTCCACCCAATGTATTTAATACCATTATTGTTGTTGCCTACACTTGTGAAGTCTGATTTCTTTGACTTTTTCCAACATCAACATCAATTCAAGAACCAAGGTCAACCACAACCTCCATCTGCAGAAGAAATTGAAGCCCAAGTGTTGAATAACGGCTGTTCAGAATACCTTTGTCCGGAAACCCAGTCATGTGTAAGCTCACCCAATGATTGTCCTTGTCCATTCCCATCGTCACAACTTCGTTGTGTGTTACCAAATGGCGATCATTTATGTATTTCCAAACCAGCTGGTGATATTTCTGAGCAATATGGCGATTCAGAGACCAACTGGATGATTGATAATGGAGATGATGTTAGAGATTGTGGATGGGTTAATAGAGCATTAGAAGGATTAGTTTAAATCTGAAACTACAAATATACTAATCCAGATGCAATTCAAGAGAGATTTATAAACATAATCAATTGCATCATCAATTGAACCATCATCATAATCTCATAATTTATAAAGAGCATACTTAATTAAAGTCAAATCAGATGACTTGTAATTTTCAAAAATGAATTAATCATTGCATAATTATTCTTGTTTGGTTTGATGTACTTATTTAATGAATAAACACCAATATTAAAAATTTCTTACCTTACATGTAGAAAAATAATAGTACAGGAAAATAAAAGTAAACAGCAATCAATGTTTGAATTACCGTCCTCGCTCATTAAAATAATCAATTCAACATTACATAGTTCCACCATGCTTACTTATATCTTTAAATCCCCTCCCTAGGCTCATTCCTTTTTAACCCTCAACTCAATTATGATGTCAATAACAAGGTTTTTACCCCATTATATTAAATTTCCACCTTCTTCTACCAATCTACGAGTTTAAATAAAATACAAAGCTGGCGCGGGCTCCAAACGCTTAATGACCCCACTATTTCATTTTTTTCAGGAGATCCTACATACCTTATCGCACTCTTAAAGTTAGACACACTTTTTTATAGCCCTTCAACTTTAGCAAACATCTAAATTTGATTTAGACATATTATTGAACCTAAATACTTAAACATTAATGAAACTATTTGAATAAAATAAGCATGATTAACAAAAGGAATAATTCAAATAAATACTACCAGTGTTTCCAAAACTATTACAACTGTCATTCCTATTTGGATTTGACCCCTAATTATTACACTGACATTCGACTGTCAGTGGGTCACTGGCAGCTAAGAGATATGATACAAGTGGATCAGGGCACTGGTAAAGCATTCTATACATCTGATGGTAATATGAGATCTTTAGATTTGTCAGACGAGCAGGATTCAAAGGATGTTGTGAAACTGGAAGTTGATTTGACACTTGATTACCTCACGAGGTGTTTTAAAGAAACTAGCGGTGGATACATAGTCATGGGTGGGTTGAATTCAGGCTCAAAGAATTTATCACTGTCTATATTAAGCATTCCATCTACAACAAAAAGACATTCTAATGAGTGCTACATTGACAGCAATAATTATAATGATTTCAACGATATAATAAATTATGAATCAAATGAAATTGGGGAGAATTTACTGGGTGATGATAGTGCCCACAGTAGTCCTGCGTCTACATATTGTGACAGGCTTAGGAGCGGAGTATCAAAATATCAGGGCCAAGGTAAAAAATCAAATGGATTTAATGCTTTATCTTCCTTGACTTCGTATAATACCAGACCGCATTCCATGGGACTTTTGTCCTTCCATAATCCAAACTCTAATTACACGGAGACAGTCACTTTAGGAGATATGATAAATAACGCAGTTAGCATATATCCAACAGGAAATGGTGGTGAAAATCAATTCACATCTTTTATTTGTAACAATGACCTGAACTTATATGCTGTTGATATATCACCTTCAGGTCTTCTGTTGGATAGAAAGATTCATTGCGAACTTGGTACAGCTCTTAATAATGTGGAGAAAAACCCAATGATAGACAATTTGTTGGTAGTTACTGGTGACCTGTCACTGATTTTCTTGGTAGATCCACTCTCCAATAAACCATCAATAGGAACAATCAAAACTTCTTGTGATTCTGGTTTTGGTGTTTCTTTTCATCCAAACGGTTACGTTTTTGCATCAACTTTCCAGGACGGTACTTGTTTAGTATATGACATTAGAAACTTACCTAAGAAAGATAATTCTTTCATTGAAAGACAGCCATTGCATACATTTAAACTGACTCGTCCTGGACATCAGCTGGGTGCTTTCAGATGCTGTAAATTCCTGCAAACGGGAAGGGATGATTTATTGGTATTATCTGAGCATGTTGGTAGAGTGCACATTATTGATTTAGCTAAAACCTCATCTGATAAACCAGATTCTATATCTGGTCACCAAGTTATGATTTTACCATATGCACTTGACCAATATGGTTTATGGAAAAAGGGAGTACAAGAGAAAAGTTCTTCCAAAGAAGTTCATCATAAGATGGAAGTCTATAGCGAAAGTGATGCTTTCCCGGCTCCATTGGTCTATGATTATGATTATCTTGTGTCACTGAATGCAAAGCTTTTTAAAGATTACTCGTTTCAACCTAACAACAGAAAAACCAAGCCAGAAATCCCTACTCCAGATATTAATGTACCAGATTGGAATTCACATCTGGCTAGAGTGGATTACGAATACTATGAAAGGGTTGCTAATGATATGTATGATTGCCAACAACTGATTTCAACACCTGCTAGCCACATTAATGGAGAAATGGAATTATCAGGTGTAGATTGGTATGGAGAAAAGTTGGTTATTGGATGTGAGGATGGTGGTATTCTCACTTGGGATATGAACATTCATAATAGGGATAATTCTGGTAATTTTGCCTACGTTTAATACAAAACTACTATTGTTATATCTCAGATTTAAGAGAATTAGTATTATTAGTATTAGTGTAATGAAAAGAATATTTTAAAATCTAGTTTAAATTTTGAAAAAATTCATTTCTTCTAAATCAAAGAATTTGTCTTTGCTAAAGTTTGTAATTCACAATAGTGTAGTTGATTCTATTATACTTCTATGAGCGATCAAGCTTTCATGTACATAACATTTGGAGTTTTGTTTGTTTTGGAGTGTACATAATTTGGGTGCAAATGATTTCTATCTTCACTGCGACGCGTATCGCTCTTTAAACCAAACACTTATGAAAGCATGTACATATCACCTGGACAATACGCAAAAACCTTTGATGAGATCAAGCGTACGTCTCTCTCACACTCTACATGCAAGCTTGTGATCTTTGTGTCTTGTCTTAATATAGATGCTCTTTGCTCAGCAAAAATCTTGAGTCTTTTGTTCAAGAAAGAACTCATCCAATATCAGTTAATTCCAGTTGTTGGATACACGGATTTGAAATCACATTTTTTGAAATTGGAAGAGGAAGTCACCAACGTGATCCTTCTTGGATGTGGAGCTATGTTGGATTTAGAGACGTTCTTTGAAATTGATGAAGAAGAAACAAAAAGGAAAGTGTATGTGTTTGATGGGAGAAGACAATGGAACTTGGATAATATTTTTGGTTCTGAATCGGTGATATGTTTTGATGACGGGTATATAGAAGCCAATTTGGTAGATGAGAGAGCCGCCTACAAAAATTTAGTAGAAATGGGTGAGCAAAGTGGAGAAGAGAGTGAAGAAGAGAGCGAGGAAGATGAAGATGAAGATGAAGATGATGAAGAACGTCGTGATAAAGTTGTTAGTCAAGCCGACGATGATGTTAGCACTGATGACGAAAATGGAGAATCAAAGAAAAGGAAACGAGAGCAAATGAATGACAAGAAGCTCAGGAAGCAAATAAAACAAGATCGACATCGTTGCGAATTAGTAATTGAAAGTTATTACAGTCAAGGTTCAACTATTTTCACATCAATAACAGCAACTTTATACCTGTTGCTATCTCTTATCGGTGAAACGAGTATAGACTTTTTATGGCTTTCTATCATCGGGACCTCTTCTTTAGATGGTTACTACCCTCAAGTTTATGATAAAATACAACCTCTTTTCAAAGATGAAGTACTAAGATTGAGTCCGTCTCAAGATGATCGTTCAGCTGATACTTCTTCTTTAATTATAGATAAAGATTACCATTTGTTTTTATTACGCCATTGGACGTTATATGATTCGTTTTTCTATCTGAGTCATGTCAACGCTAAACTTAATCTTTGGACTGAAGACGGTAAAAAGAAATTACACAAATTATTTGCAAAAATGGGTATTCTGTTGGTTGTGGCTCAGCAGAATTGGCTCTATCTTGATATAGGAATCAAAAAACAGTTACCAAGTATTTTCACCAAATATTTACCTTTATATGGTCTCGAAGGTGTTGTGAGAGAAGGATTTGTTCGAATATTTGGATATGCTGGTCAACTTTCAGCTATGGAATGTGTGGAGGCACTTACTGCATTATTAGAATCAGACATAAGATTGAAAGATAACAGAGTAAGTGAAAATGCCCCAGATGATCAAATTAATTCTTTGATTGAAAAAAGAGAAAAATTATGGGTTAATAATTTCTGGTCTTCTTGGGATGCATTGAACTTGAATGATACAAGTATTACTCAAAATCTTGGTAATATTACTACACAGAATTCTATAGGTCTTAAAAAACCTAAAGGTTTAAGATTGATGATGTCTGGGTTAGAAAATGCAAAGGAGATCCAACAAATCATATTTCGAACTGGTATGTCTCTTTTGGAAAGAAAATTCATTAAAAATTTAAGATTATATCGTCTTTGCGTACTTACAGATGGGTCGGTACCCGATCTCAATTTGTTTAATAACCCACTCATTTTATCTAAATTAGGAGGTTGGTTACTTGAAAGTATTGCAGAGATCGAGTTCAGTAATAGTAAAACAAGTACTTTGAAACCTTTGGTTGTGGCAGGTTTAGATGTTGCAACTGATACATATTTAGTCATTGGATTGGCTCCAAAATATCCAAGAGGTATGACAAATTCAGAAAAATCAAAATTGTTACAGAAGGAAGATGGCTCAACTATCACTAGATTGAATACTTTTAGTGTTGCATTTCAAAGAGTTGCAAATTCTACTGGTGCCAAGGTGAGAATAGATAGTTTTGATAGTACTGTGATAGAAATTAGGAAAGATGATTTATCTCCGTTTTTAGAACGTCTAACTTTGAGTGGACTTGTATAGATAGAATATAATTAATTGAGCATCATATTCGTTGTTGTAAACTTCAATACTGTAGAGTCTCTTCCAGTGTGATCTCATCTCATGCAGTCTTAACTCTTTGATCTATTAAATTTTATGTACACAACCTTTATTTACATTCACGTCAATGACAGTCAAAAACAACCTACTGCAACATAAGCAGTGGTTGGCGGGTAATAGACCGCAAATACCCGATCTGCAAGTTATTAAACTACTCTTAGATCCTGGCATTGTTGATGAGACGGTAAATCTGAGCCTTTCACAACTCAGATCACAATTGATTGGAAATAACTCGTTGCCTACACAACAAAACATGCCAATACTGTCACCTGTAAACGTTCAACCCAGTGTAAATGGAAGGCCTGAAACAGAGCTTAAAAGGAAAAACCAAAATACCCAACCTTTACAACAATCGACTCAAATTGGAGAAAGTGTTGTGGATTTAACCCAAGAGAATATTGCCGCCAAAAGACGAAAACGAGACGAGGGCGACGGCGATTCTCCTTTAAAGTCTCAGCAACAATATATAAATGTATGCGAATCCATGATAAGCTTACTATCCGAAAGGTTTGCTGTTATTGAATCTACTTCACGCTCTATTGATGACAAGAAAAAATATACAAAGTATACCTTTGCTCCAGCTTACAGAAGTCTTCAACAGCAAAAGGAAGTCTTGAGAAAGAAATTACCCCAAGTGGATAATGTGGACTTGATTGAAGCCAATCAGCAGTCTTTCAACTATTCTGAGTTACCCAACTTAGACTCAGATATGTTGACATCTACTCAAGAAGAAGAAAGACAAGCACAAGATTCATTCAAACCAACATTAGATGTACCTCGACCGGTAACAAATTCACCATATAAACCAAGACCGGTGTTTAATGTGCAAAGCATACCTCCATTTTCACCAAAGATAAATGAAAGAAATCAAGGAAACAAGCTTGAGAGCACTTATGATAAGATCAACTTTTCTTCTCAATTCAGCGAAAAACAGGATGACAAGCACATCGAAATTGTAGACGTTCTGGCTGAATCACATGAAAGAGAGGAACATATAAATAATGAACAACAACAAAATATAATAGAGGCACGAGATCATATCAATAATTTGCGTAATGGAGAGGTGCAAAAGAAAGTTCCAATGCCAAGTAATTTTGATTCTGACCCAGAAGATGATTTCGGCGAAGAATCCATGGAAGGTTTAGTTACCCCACCGAATGAACGAGAAGAATGCGACAATGGAAGTGATATTGCTAGTTTCATTGATAATGATATAAGATCTAGTCAAGCTTTGGAAGAGTTCGTGGACAAGACTTTTAATGACGACGAGGACTCAGGATTAAGCGATCTGGAAGTCAGTATTCACAATGACGAATTGAATGATTTGAGGTTATCGCCAGACGTTGCAAAGACTTATGGGGTAAAATATAGTCAAACGTCGATTATTGTACCCTCAGATGGGATAGAGCAGGAGTCTGAACCAGAACCAGAACCAGATTCGGATTTTGAAGAAATTGAAGAGATTGATTTCACTACACAGTTGAATCAAGAAAGAGAATTGACCAACCAAGAGGAAGTCATTATTATTTCTGAAGATGAAGATGATGATGGTGCACCAATTATACCAAATTCGTCTATTAGACCTATCAAGAAAGAAAGGGCTAATAATAATAGTCAATTAAAAAATGATATTTTACAATACAATTTAGATGTATTTGATGATGCTGACTTTTCAGACGAAGAAGAATCAACAAAGGTAAATGATTTAGCAAGCCACAAAACAAAACCGATAAATGACGGTGTACAATATCCTTTTTCTTCAGAAGTTGTGGACACCCTTCAAAAAGTTTTCAAGCTTCTGTCATTCAGATCAAATCAGTTGGATTCGATTAATGCTACTCTTTTAGGTAAGGATGTTTTTGTTTTGATGCCCACTGGTGGTGGTAAGTCTTTATGTTATCAATTACCAGCTTTAATAAAATCTGGTACAACACAGGGAACCACACTTGTTATTTCTCCATTAATTCTGTTGATGCAAGATCAAGTTTCTCATTTACTTGCGAAGAACATCAGGGCCGGGATGATATCGCTGAAAGGACTGGCTGCTGAAAGAAAAGCTACCTTTGAATTATTCAGAGGTGGTTTTCTTGATTTAGTTTACCTCTCTCCTGAAATGGTAAACGCTCTGAAGCAAGCTCAAAAAATTATTGATAATCTTTATTACTCTAAACAATTGGCCAGAGTTGTTGTAGATGAAGCGCATTGTGTATCGTCCTGGGGCCATGACTTCCGTCCAGATTACAAAGGATTAGGAGTGTTTAAAGAAAAATATCCCGAAGTTCCAATTATGGCATTAACTGCAACTGCCAACGAGAAAGTTCGAATGGACATTGTACATAACCTTAACATGAAGGATGCTCTTTTGTTGAAGCAGAGTTTTAATAGAACGAATTTGTTTTACGAAGTTCGATGGAAGGGGGCTAATTACATGGAATGGTTACGGAAGTTCATATCAGAAAAGCATAGAAATCAATGTGGAGTTATTTATTGTCATTCAAAACAACTGTGTGAGCAGACAGCAGATAAATTGTCTTCTTGGGGTGTGAAGGCTGCTTTCTACCATGCGGGCATGGGCCCAGAAGATAGATCTTCCATCCAGGAAGCTTGGCAACGAAATCAAGTTCAAGTAATTTGCGCAACCATTGCTTTTGGGATGGGAATAGACAAACCAGATGTAAGGTTCGTTGTACATTTATATATTCCAAGGACTTTGGAGGGTTACTATCAAGAAACAGGGAGAGCTGGAAGAGATGGTAATTATTCCGAATGTGTAATGTTTTATTCTTATAGTGATGCCAGATCACTTCAAGGTATGATTATGAGAGATGACGAATTGAACAGAGAAGGAAAAGAAAGTCATCTTGCTAAATTGAGACAAGTTGTTCAATACTGTGAAAATGCAACTGACTGTAGACGTCAACAGGTACTTCAATATTTCAATGAGAAATTTGATCCTCAATTATGTAACAAGAAGTGTGACAATTGTTTTAAGGCTGACAGTATTACTACTATCAAGAAAGATGTTACACATTTTGCAAGAGACATACTTAAACTAGTTCAACTGGTTCAAGAAGATAGGGTAACTGTTTTGCACTGTCAAGATGTTTTCAAAGGTTCAAACAGTAACAAGATTGTCAAAGCTGGCCACAACATGAACCCATTTCACGGTAAGGGTAAACAATTAGAAAAAACAGACTTAGAGAGAATTTTCTTTTATTTGCTTAGTTATGGGGCATTAGGTGAATATCAAATTATGAAGGCCGGATTTGCTAATAATTATGTGAAACTTGGTCCTTCAGCTAATTCGGTATTACTGGGACGTAAAAAAATTGAGTTGGAGTTTAGTACTGAGCTGAAGGGCCGCAAGAATCCCAATTTGACAGTTTCATCAACTACAAATTATACAGCATCTGTTACTGCGACTACTAGTTCAACTGAGAATAATGCAAGGAATATGTCAGGTCCTCTGTTTACTTCGGCCCGAAATCTTGAAAGTTTTAGAAATGAGAGTACTTCAGGTTTGAGCCCAAATTCATTTACAACAACATCAGCGATTGCAAATAGGGTTACAGGAATGAATGGAGGTCCACCAATAATGTTGAGCAACAATAGGTCTTTTGATCCTGCTGAGTCACATATAGAACATTCATACGGAGAGCTTTGTAATCTAAGAAATCAAAAAATGGCAGAATTTGGTTTAAGAGATTCATCCAAGGTGTTTACTGACACAACACTTCGAGAAATGGCTATTAAATTACCAACAAACAAACGAGATTTTGCCAAACTTCCTGAATTAACTAAAGATCAACAAAACAATTTTACGTATTTCAAAAAATTACTTGGAAATTTATCAAGAGATAGAAAGTCACAAAATTTTACCAGTGTGATTCCCGCTTCTTCATCATCACAATCAATTACAACTACGCAAAATGAATCACCATATTTTTCACACAATGCCACTCAAAAGAATTACCCTAGTCAAAAGCGTTCTAAAGGATATTCACAATCATCACAAGCTAAAAGAAAAACGGGGACTTCCAACAGTTCACAAAGGAAGAAAAATAACAAGCATAATAATAGTAATGGAAACAAATCTAATCTGAAAAATACCAATTTTAGAGCCATGCCGTTATAAACTAAATAATATTAATCAAAAATAAAATGTGCATTTAATAGTGTAATTAAGGTAAAAGAAGTTATAAATAATCGTCTAAATATATTATACAGTGTCATCATCGTAAATAAAACTATTGTTTTTTGGATTAGAACTAGCTGAGTTAGAATAAGCCATATCACCTTCAGGTCTTTCATTTATAGTATTAGTGGAAAGCATTGATTGGATACTCAAAATAACTGATTCTATGGAACATGCAGGGGTCCATCCATTTCCTAAAATATCTAAACATATATGCCCATTAGAATATATATGTGGATGGACAGGAATTTTAGAATCTGATTCAAATTTCACAAATTCAACTCGAGGGGAGTCAACTGGATATTGCCGATCAATAATAAATTGTAAAAAATATTGGTCCGATTTGTATATATCATGAAGTACCCCATCCGAATCAGGGGGAAGTGTAATTGAAAAAACTAACTTAGAAACATCTTCAGTCTCTTCCACAAGTTCTACGCCTGGAAGTTTGTTTTGTTTAAGGCCCTTGAATTCTTTGAGCAATCTTCTTTGAAAAGGGTGGCTCATAATAGAAGGGAAGGATACTGACTAGTAGTCAAGTTTTTAAAAGATAAATCTGCATATACGCACAAAAAAACGTGTAATGTTGAATCGTGGCAATTGAGTCCTGCATGTATCGAAGAAAGAAGCGGATAAAAACGATCTGAAATTTAAACGAGATCAGAAATTAAAAAAAAAAAACGACATTGATATTGGAATATTGGGATAAACTATTTATTTTTGATATTCTTAAGATCAAAAACAAAAACAAAAATAAAAGTAGCACATATCAATGACCGATTTCGATCATGAGTTTTACTGAGTTTTGAAAAAAAGAAAATAGGAAGAAGTAGTGGAAGTAGATAAATTAGTTTTATTATGAATTAACGTATTAGAACTATTATAATTTACATATTTGTAATAATACTTTGGAAGGAGGGGTAGACAATGTGAAATTTAATACAGTAGTAAAATTAGTCCCATGCTTTTAGTTGAACAAATAATACCAAGAGTTTGAATATTTATTCAATTTATCTTAAAGACGATTAATTCCAACGAACAACCAATAAACAACATTTTTCGGAAAAACTTTTTTGTCAGATATGCGGCGTAGAACAATTAAAATGATACATGTTCATCAAGAAAAAAACAAATAAAGTACAATTCAAAAAATAAGTAAGAAAAGTGGATAGTCCGAGATTTTGAAACATGTCGCAAGAACAAATCATAAGGAAGCAATCAAATTTATTGATGTAGCCCCTAATTTGAGGACCGTTGACCAATCTAAAGGGTTAAAATAAACAAATTCACATACAACAGGACGGCATCAACGGGTATTCTTCGATAACCAACACTAAAATAACCTCCCTTCAGAAAAAATTCCCCTCACTTGAAGTCCGAGAATTGGGCAACTCAAAAAATATGAGTCTTTTTTTTTCAGTAACTTTATACATCAAATAGCCCCGCTAATGATATAATTCAACATGAAAAATGTTGACCTAATCATGGGTGTCTGGGTTTATTTCCTTAGATTGCGATTTCGGAGTGGTCGGTCAAACATCACCGTTAATGCACATAGAGGTCAAATAACTGGAAAAAAGCGAAAAAACCCTCCCAGACAATACGCCAAAAAAAAAAAAATACCCAAAACACTTACCATCTCCTCTTTCTTCGTTGACATATATAATTTTTATATTCTTGATTTAACTTATATTTCAGTTTCTTATCCCATCGATTTTTTTCCTTAAAAAACAAACGGTAACCACATTTGAACCTTGAGAGTCATTACATTACTTAATAATTAGTTCTTTGTTATCGCAACCATCTGATTTATACTATTAAGAAACAAATTGGGAAATAATTTTTTTTTTGACTAAAAATTACTTATATTAAATACAATCCAACCGCAAACACAAGGAAACTTAAGCTTCCCGATTTAATTATAGAATCAATTATTGCAATTAAAAAACAGTTTCAAAGTTTTTTTAACAATTCGAATTATATAACCAGTTCAAGTATTATTTGATCATAATAACTTAATCAAGATATCAAATATAATCGTAATTTTTTATCTGATATCGGCCAAGTTTACCATACAATTTTGATCATAAAGTCAAATTCCAAATTCCAGAATATCCAGTCCATCCGACTAGTATTGAAGCAATAGCAATTTAAAGATTACTCCAAGTATTTTTTGATTAATATTAACCCGAATGAAGTCTCATCAACAACTTAATGACTCGTGTCTTCAATTCAATCCAAGTATTGAACAAGCTTGTGATCTGTGTCGCAAGAGAAAATTGAAGTGTTCTAAAGAATATCCAAAATGTACCAAATGTATACAACATGGATGGAGCTGCCTGTATTCCCCAAGAACTGTGAGATCACCATTAACTCGAGCCCACTTGACTCAAGTAGAAAATAAAGTGAAAAATTTAGAGAATTTGATTCATTTCTTATTACCCGAAGAAGTGTTCCAGGAATATAATCTTGAAGATTTGCTATCATCTTCAAGGTATAAGAAAATTTTAAAATCACATAGAGATATTTTAGAAAAACAAGAAGAATTACAAGGTAAAACTGGATCACAATCGGTCAATTTGGTGAATCAAGAAACTCAACACCAACACCAACAACATCAACATCAACAACGCCAATTTGAACAACAAGAACAAGAACAAGAACAAGAACAAAAACAAGAACAAGAACAAGAGCAAGAGCAAGAACACGACCATAATGAACATCATTCAACAAACAACGACATCCAATACAAGAAAGCAGAACATTACAACCAAAACGAATCATACGGCACTAACAACAATAGATATTTTAATGATATAACGGTCACTCCAGCAGAAACCGCTTTACACACGACATGCTCAAGTCCTCATACTAATTATGAAGATTCAAGTGCTACTGGAAGATCTCCAGGTTCAATCTTCTCTCATGAAGAAGCAGACAGTATTAGATCATTCCACGACGTCAACAATGGAGCTATAATTGACAAGGTTAAAATCAAGCAAGAAATTATTGATGATTTTATTTTGAATAACATCCCATTGTCAAATCTTCAAAACCAATATCCAAGTAACTTCCCAAATATGAATTCTGAAAATTTCATAACTCCTTCATCCATGGGAACTGGGGATCATCTTTCACTGCACGTAAGTGGTCTGATAGCTCTGCCATCGTCAGTTTTATCTTTAAATACTATGGTTCGCCCATTTAAAATAGAAGAACCTACTAAAAACCTATTCGTTGCTGAAACTGATGATTATGATTCAATTTTTGAAGAAGTAATGGATGATTCACCAATGATTAAAGTGTGAATAATAATGAGAAATAATAATAATAATAATAATAATAATAATGATAGAATAACAAGTATATAAATTATATGATATTGATGAACAACCTTTTTTTTTAGAGACAAAATTAAATATATGAATTTTTCAAATAATTTTATTTCAGTAATTAAATTAACATACTTGGTGTTTTCAATTGCTTTTTTCCAGTGCCAATTAAGTTTTTCTTATCTTCAACAAAATTTACACCTCAATTTCTACCCGTAAACCAAAAAAATATTAAATCATATTCAACAAAAGAAAAATTTATTCCAGACCCTTCGCGTAACTGATTGAAAATAGGACGATCTGGGATAATAGAACAAGATAAAGAAGTAAGCGGGTAAAATTCAGAAAACGCTAGGTTTCAGTTTCTATTCATTTCGTTTATATAATTTCATGTATAAAATGTTTACGTTTTACTTAATTTAAGTTTGGGAACCTTAGACTCAAAGCCTAGAATTTAAAAAAGGGTTATTTTTCTTAACTATTTTCTGCACAGTGTTGTATAATAATTATATTGATGACTAGCATCATACGAATAGACCAATTTAACAGGAAAAAGAAAAAAATAAACAATTAAAAGGAGTCCAATCTTGTTATTGACTTTTTTAACTGCAGGATGTGACAGATTTAAAGATTGTATCAAATAAGTCATATGTTTAATGACAGCAAACACCTTTTTTATTCCTTATTAACACACTTATAAAGAGATGAAATTAATGAATACCAATTTCTCTATCAATCGAATTTTGATTTACCTTGTATAACTTTTCATTTTGTCTCTCGTTTCTCCAGTTAATTTTCTTCACATGATTTCCGATCCGGTGGCATCCTGTATATTGCACACAAACTCAAATTTCTCCCCTTTTCTCCTTAGCCTCATTGAACTTTTTTTGTTTTCTTAAATTGTTGTCACACAGTCCCTATTTACATTATTATATTAAGGGGAATAAACATTGATAATAGGGGATATTGTTTATTTGAACCTTTTAACAAGCCCTTGTCATCCCACTTTTCAACTTCATTTACAATATATTTGCTATATCTTTACCAATTCAAGATCAACTATCAATTTAAACAAGGATAAAGTTGAAAACTCATCAATTCTTTAACCCAACTCCCATAAAATTCAGACCTAATATCATTCTAGGATTATTATCCATACTATGTTGTCAAACAAGTTGTTTACATTGACAAATCCCTTTTTGGTGGCCAGACTTCAGCAAATGTTAAGCTCAGTACTAGGCGCTTCAAAAGGTATGTCGACCATGAAATCAACCATCAACGTGAGGTCGCGGGAGCTCGCACGAACTAATTATTCGAAGGTTACTAGTACTTCAAGAACATACAGGGGCCATCAATCAATGGTTAACGGCCTTGGTTTCCAATCAGTAAGAAATTATCTGGGGAACCCTTTCAACCCGTTCCACATTGGCAGGGGTCATTATTTTTCATCGTCATATTTAAGGTTTTTGAGAGCAACCCATTGCTCCAGAATGAACCCTTTTCATCCATTGAATAGATATAAAGTGAGTCATTGGTTAATGAAAAGCTCACGATTGAAATCGTCGTTTAGGTCTCATTCCAGATTGGCTAATTCAATTTGGAAATTATCAGCATTTAGAAATCCTACTATCGGATTGCACAACAGTTTCTTTGCATTTCTGAATTTGTGTCAAACGTTACCTAAAGCTCATGGACGTTTATTCACAACTTATGCTTGTGGCGGACCTATTCCTTGCTATGGGTTTTCAACTGGAATGACAAACGAAACCATTAAAAATATTGCAATTTCCATCCGTACGTTGTTCAATTTAGACAAGTCATACAGACCTGTTGATTGCAATAACAAAAACGATTTCAAAGTATATCCAAACTCCCAAAACTATTCATTAACGGATAACCAAATAAAGCTGGATATCAGATTGAATATTTCTTTGCAACCAAAATATGCAGAAACTGTTTCTTCCATAGGCCAGGAGCCTGTAACAGAAGGAGGTGAAATTGCTGATATTGAAAGTTTTGATCAGCATCGTCAGCAACAAGTTGCCAGCGGATGTTACGTCGAGTTCGAACTTGGTGATAAAGAAATTTTATCTATCCCATCAATGACTTTTTTAACAGATGATATTTTGAGTGAGATTAATGCAAATCTTTCTTATATATCCCGTCGAATAGAGGAGCTCAAAGCAGATTTTCAAAATTTGAGCGAGTTAGGAGAATTGCCAATAAAATATTTACCTAAGGAAAATGTTTTAAGAGTATTTTTCCCAAATTGTGATAAGGACAAAGTGGAGACATTGTTAAAAGAAAAGTGTATATCAGGCGGAATTATATATGAACAGAATTTGGATAATGACATGGAGAGTGGCCACAATTGTGCTCCTCCGCTTCCAAAGGTTGTTTCTGAAGTAAACGCCACTAACATCACTGAAAATGATTTATTGAGCACACTTTATCAACTGGGAGAAACCGGTCTGAGTGAAGAGCTGAGTATACTGTTTGATGACGACATATTGTCTCTGTCAGGTTCACTGAGTAACCAAAATAATGTCAGTTCTTATCCACAAATCCCTCATCCATTGGCAGATGCTGAAGTCATTAGAATTGATACTCGATTCGATAATGGCCCAATCACAATTAGCGATTCTTCCGGTGAAGATTACTATTGGATTGATAGACGCTAATACCTTTCTTCTTCAGTTCATATTTGGTTAATATTTTTATAGCTTATAGTTGTTTTTTAAAATAATTCATTTATTTCTAATTTTATTTTAGTAGAGAAACTTATGACAATCTGATTTTTTTAAAAAAAACGATAGGCAATTTTCTATTAGAAAGATAAAATTGCCTTCGAACAGCTATATATATATAAAAGAGTAATAGGATCTAGAAATATAAGAGGCAAAATATAAAGCTAAAGGAAGGTAGTTTTGCTACGTTCAATACAAACGTCTTGAAATGCTACATAGCTCTAATGAAAGACTTGAAACACATTCAAAGAGCTCCATGCTCTTTTGCCTTCATATTATGAGTAGTTTTGAAAGATACTGTAAACACGTTATATACCTTAGTAGCTATTAATGCATGAATAAACAAGGCTTCAAGTGCGACCTTATGCACTAGGATATTTTATTTAATTATTTATTTATATTTGTTTTTGTGAATACACCTAAATCAGTAAACTTGTGGTGTGTATACAATTCTCTTTGTGGAGTGTTGGTTCTTGTTTGAAATCATATACGTACTCAATTTCCCCGACACAATTCTATGAACGAAGAAAAGTTTCAAGATGCACATGAGGAATCCACCGTTGGAGACCCCGGCAGTGTTTCGGGTACTCCGGATACGTTGGATTCTGATAAGAAAGAAACCATCAGTTCCAAGGATCAGATAATCTTGGAAGATAAAGAAAATACAATCAGTGAGACTGCTTCATCAAATTACGACGAAGAAAGCAAATTATCACAAGGGATGAATTCGGATGACTCATTAGAAACAACTGATGTCAAAATTATGTCCACGGTACCAGATGAAACATTAGAGATACAACAAGACGTACTTGCAGAAAGTAGCGAAGATGAAGTCTCCGTTATGCCACTGGTAATTAACGAGGAAGAAGTGGGAGCAGCATATATAACTGAAAGCGATTTGGCCGAAAGCAAGAATGAAGACTACAATTACCAAAACGATACCACTGAGTTACAATTACCTAAGCGAACTTCAATGCAAAATTCTATTAGAGTTGGACTTGGAGATACCAAGAACTCACTCAAGAACATCAAAAGTTTTGATGCAGAAAAGCAACGTGTTGAAAGCACCAATTTTCTTTTGCAATCAAGAGCGAGTGAAATGGATGAAGTATTTCACAAAAAGGACAGCAAAATACAAGAACTGATCAACAATGGTACACAAAGTGTACAAAAAACTTTTAATGATATTAAGAGTACTGTTGGTGGATTTGGTGATATGTTTGGATATAAGATAGACTGGGAATTTTGGACAAAGGTTGTTTCTAACTATCAACAAACTGTTTTGACTGAGCTGAATGAGTTGAACGAGGCAATCACTAAAGGTATACCAAAGGAATTTAGGGGTATTATTTGGCAATTGGTTGCCAAGGCTAAGAATTTACAATTGGAAGAGTTCTATTTACATTTAAAGAATGAACCACTGGCTCATGAAAAAGCGATCAAAAGAGATTTGACTCGTACTCTGTTTTTCACCAGTGTAGAACAAGTGGGTAAAGGGGAAGAGTTATTCAACGTTATAAAAGCTTACTCATTATTTGATCCTGACGTTGGATATACTCAGGGTATGATATTTATAACTGTGCCATTAGTTATGAATATGACAGACTCTGAATGCTTTTGTTTACTTGTTACAATTATGAAAGAATACAATTTAAGAAGTTTGTTTTCTCCAGAGATGAAGGGCTTGCATTTATTGTTATACGAATTTGACTGTTTATTAGAAATGTATTCTCCCAAATTATACAATCATTTAGTTAAACAAGGTATAAAACTGTCAATGTACGCCCTGCAATGGTTCCTTACATTTTTTGCCTACAAATTTCCATTGGATATTGTGCTAAGGATTTATGACGTTATAATTACGTCGGGAATGGAGCTGATTCTTAAGTTTGCTATCAACCTCATGATTAAGAACGAAACCAACTTGTTGACTTTAAAGTTTGATAAACTATTGGAATTTTTGAAAGATAAACTATTCAATTATTACGTTAATGATGAGTATGTGAAGCTGCCAGAAGAAAGTAATAGAAGGGGATCAAGAACTGCTAGTGTTTCAAGAAGATTTTCTTTATTAAGTAAAAGAGGTACTAATACTTTGAGCGGAGGCAACAAAAACAATAGTTACAACGGTTATTATAAACTAGATGAATTGGTCACTGATTCTATGAAAATAAATGTTTTACCGCTGGATTTAAAGAGATTTGAAAATGAGTTTGAGGCTATATATGAAGCAGAATCTAACAAAGTTGAAGAAATTGAGTCTTTACAAGTTTCCAATGGCAACTTGAGGCATGAAATCAAAATCTTAGAACAAGATTACACAACCTTAAACAGAGATCACGTTGATATAGTTCAAAAAATGATTGATTTGAAGGTCCTTTTACCTGAAGTGTTATCGGAAAATACAGAACTTGAAGCTAATATTGAAGGACTTAAAAAGGATTTATCAGAATTAGAACTGAAAATAGCAGAAGCTCAAAAGATTGATGATGCTAAAAGTGGTGAAACAGGTTCCAAGTCAGCTTTACCTTCATCTATTGAAGACAATATACATGAATTACTTCGTATTAATGCTGAACAGACTGAAAGGTACGCCAACCTTGAAGATGAGCACGAAAATTTACTTGACGATGAGAGGAAATTGGATATAGAGTTAGAGGAATTAAAGTCTAATAAGAAATGGATTTTCGGTTGGAGATAAGTATAAATATACACTATTACTATTACAACTTGCAACCAAGTAAAGATTGTTCATGCAGCTTATCTACAATCAACCACATACCACGTGACTCTCTAGGGCACAGCCCAAACAAATATCGACATTTTTTTTTAAAAAAAAAAAAGGGAGATGCGAACCCAAGTCTAAGTGGAAATTTTCAATTTTTTTCATTCCACAACTAAACCAATTAAGTCAAAATGGGTAGAGGACCAAAGAAGCATTTGAAGAGATTAGCAGCTCCATCCCACTGGATGTTGGACAAATTGTCCGGTGCTTACGCTCCAAGACCATCCG
>JAKTWE010000062.1:0-35217 GCA_030581955.1 Kurtzmaniella fragi | reverse complement strand
CTCTCTCTCTCTCTCTCTCTCTCTCTCTCTCTCTCTCTCTCTCTCTCTCTCTCTCATGATATTTTCTTCAAGAAACCCTTGAGTTTTCTATATGTAACTGCCAACCACTTGACACTGGCCTCATAATCTTCCTTGATCATTGCCCGCTGAATACCGCTATAAACCGATCGGTTATCTCTACTCTCATAAAAGGTAGAGTTCATCTCTGGATCAAATTGACAAGACCCATAAATCACATGATTATACCAATTCACATCAGTGGAATTTGGCTCAAGATAAACATAATCCTTATCATTTAATAACAACTCATCCTCTAATCTAAGAGTCTTATAATTGGTAACCTTGAACTTGGCATAATGTGATACTTTCATGAACAGATGATACCAAGCATAATCCTTTATAAGATCTTCTTGAATATCTTTGTTATATAAATCATAAATACTGGCTTTCTCTTCGATTTCTCCAAGTATAGAAACCAATTTATTGGTCAAATTTTGAAAAATGATCTCTGGAGAATCAAATGGTCCATTTTTCAAATCCAGGTAAATATCTTCCTTGTTAATCAAATATTGTGGTACATCTTTATAAGCCCAAGAATCCATTAATTCAAAATGATTAGCAACAAGGGTACTGAAAAAGTCGGAAAACTTGCGCAGATATGGAACTATTTCTCTATCGATGACTTCGTGGTCACTCATGGTCAACGCCAAAAGCCCAGTAAATCGGACCAACAGACCGTGCAATACCATGTCGTTATCAATATTGTTGACCCATTCATTGGAATAGAAAGCTGAGTTTTTGGGGTATATAGATGGATCTTTCTTGGGGTCATGATCAAATTTAAGATTGATAACTGGTGCAGACAAATGTTGTTGAAAATTATAAGCATCCAGAAGTTTTAAATTGTCTCCAATGATTGAATTGATGGTATTATTATCTTGTTTTTTCCAATAATGATGTAAGGTGGTTTTTTCTTGATGTCTTGAATTGTTTGGATGATCATCTACTCCTAAAGCTTTGTAATGAGGAGAATCTTTTGGAAATGGAACATAAGCCGCTAATTTTCGAAGAAGATGATCAAATTGAGGATTGGAGTCAATTTGTAAATGAGATCCTCTAATAGAATCTCCTTCTAGATGTATATAACCATTGACCGGCATTTTTTTATCGTAAGCGTTTACATCATTGAAATAATTTTGCAGACCAAGTAGACCAGATTGAGCTCCATCCCACGAAACAAACTTAATATTGCGTAATGGTCTCCATCCAAGTTCATACAATCTCTGATAACCTTTAATGATTTGAATCATTATAGCATGGCTACTAAGAGGATTATTTGAAGTGAAGGAGTCTCTAGGAGCACCAATAATCACCTCACTATCCTGCAAGATCCCTGGAAGTTTTCCCACAATGTTGATAAGCTTGGAAGTGGGCTTTTTGGTGAAATTCGTAGACATGTAGATCTTTAAATCGCTAGAATATGGACAAGGGTGATGAGTCCAGTGTTTAAAAGAACCAGTGCCTGCACCAAACGACAGAAGGATTGGAATGGCTATTTTATAGCTGATGGGTATAGAAGGAATGGGAGGACTATATTCTGCCAAACTGGCTCTTTCCACTGACAGAGATTGTAAGCCATAAGAGCTGGCAGATGAATCTACCAAATCTGTATAGATTAAAACCCCCAGAGCTCCGTAAAGATATGCCAATTGTAATTTTTCAGCCACGGTCAATTTGCTAGTAATAGTTTCACCTTTAATCACCACGATTTTACCCAAAATTTCAATATCCAGTTGCAAAATCAATTCATAGTCTTCTCGAACGCCATAATTGACGTATAAATAAGAGCCGTTGGCTTTTCCGTGGTAACCATGGGCATTATACAAGGGAGTTTGAGGCTTCGAGTCCTCTTTTAGCTTTGCATTGTATACAATAGACTGAGTATCGGAATCAATGATTTGAAGTTTGGCCAGTTCAGGATCTTGCAAATCAGGAACATCATAAACAAACGATTTGACTTGAAGGCCATATTTTTGGAATTGTTGCTGAGTATATTTGACAATCTCTAGATTATTATCTGCAGCAAGGTTTGTGGGAGAATTTGCAGCTAATTTGGAGTAATTCCCCAAGGAATAACGCAACAGATCTTCGATCAAGGTGTCATCGATGACGTTACGTCTCTCAATGCCGGTGATCAACAAGTAGTCTCTTATAACGTCGTTCTTGGTCAATCTTAAGCCGTACCAACGGCGGAAATCTCTTGAAAGCGAAGTTCGAGGTAAGAACGAAAGTTCGAAAAGGATCATAAACACAATTCCAGCAATGGCAAACCACCAGAAGCGTTTCTTGGAGAACTTGGCGGCCCGCATTAAAATACTGCGATCGTCATCATCGTCTGGTTTGGACAATACGCTATCAGAGTACATGGACGCTCCATAGGAGGGATGGCGCTGGACTGCTTGAGGAAGGATCAGATCACCAAGAAGGGGGGTTACTTCTTGCAGCATGACCACACAAGAGCTCAATTGTATATGGGAAGCGGGCGGGAGCTTTGGTGCTTTGACGGGGTATCAAAGAGGGCAGCGTGGGGAGGGGATGCGAGGGTGTATGGGGAGTAATAGGGTGTTAATAATGAATTGTAAAACGTGGATGCAGTGAGATTAGATGACGTAGGTATACAGGAATGGAGAGAGATAGATGATCAGGTGATAGGCAGTGAAAAAGAGGGATAAACAGTGATAGACAGGCATAGATAGTGATGGGTAGTGGTATATAGAGATATGTGGTCATATATAGTTATACGTAGAGGTATACAGAGGTATACTGTGCTCAACAGTGTAAACAGTGCTAAATAGTGATAACAAGCTTATAGTAGCACCCATCCAGGGAAGCGCGGAACCACAGGAGGAGGAGCAATGCGACATTTGATACCGCAGGCAGCGGAGAGCAAAGGGTAAGCAAGCTAACTAGTAAGTGGCAGGTTGGCTGCGTTTGACTGTTGGTAGACTGCTGGTCCACTGCTTGTCCGATGGCTGTATTAGTATGCTTGAGTGGGCGGCAGTATCTCTATCTATCCATCTATCTCTATCTATCCATCTATGTCGCCGTTGCAATGTCGCAGGCTCAATGTCGCGGTTGCATACCGCAGAGCCAAAATGTCGCTGCTGCATCTTGTCGCATGTCGTACTCCCAATCATCTACATCATCTCTCCACCGCTGCCTCTCCTTCCTCCCCCTTCCCCCATGGCCGACACCCAGGTCTCCGCAGAGCAGATCCTCCATGACGCCTACCAAAACAGAACCCGCACCCTAGCAAAACCGGCCCAGTCCATCCACGATCTCGATGAATTGAAATCTCTCCAACTACACAAACGAAGAGAGTATGAACAACAGTTGAACAAAAACAGACTCAACTTTGGCCAGTGGCTCCGATACGCACGCTGGGAGGTCCAGGACAACCACGACTTTGCTCGCGCACGGTCCATCTACGAAAGAGCCATCCAGGTCAACGTGGAGCATGTCCCCTTCTGGACTCATTATATCCAGATGGAATTGGCCCATAAGAACATCAACCATGCTCGTAACTTGCTTGAACGCGCCGTCACCACCCTCCCCAGGATAGACAAGTTCTGGTACTTGTACGTGCAGACCGAGGAGGCCTTAGGCAACTACCCCATGGTCAGAACCGTGTTCCAGCGATGGATCACCTGGAAACCCCCAGTGGGCGCTTGGGATGCATATATATCATTTGAAAAACGACACAAGGAACTCGACAACGTCCGGTCGGTGTTCCAAGACTATGTGATTCAATACCCCAGTGGCCACACGTGGCTCAAATGGATCAAATTCGAGATTTCGGTCAACCAAGACATAGCTTTCATACGACGAACTTTTGAAGGTGCAGTCGACCATCTTGTGGCCCAATTAAACCCTCAGTCCGACTTGGATCTTGCATTTATAGATATCATCGATCGATGGACGGTTTGGGAGCTGTCTGAGGGAGAACCAAATCGATCCAGATCCATATTTGCATTACTTCTGCAACGATTTGTAGGAAATTCCAAGATCCAACAACTTTCCACTGAATTTGAGAAGATCCATGGCGATAGAGACTCCATAGACACCAGTATAGAGTCCAAGCGCAAAGCACAGTACAATATCCAGCTCATGGAAGACCCCACAGACTATGATACTTGGTGGGTATACCTTGACATGTTGAATGGAACCGAATTGACGGATGCCATGGCGGAATCCGTAGCAGAACCTCCTCCACAAGTGGAAACCAAGAGTTTACAATGGCGCCGGTATATTTATCTCTGGATACGTTATGCATTCCACGTGGAATTCGATAAAGAAGATATAGAAGAAGCCAGAACGATCTGGAGGAAATGTGTGAAAAGTTTACCGAAAACAATTTATTTTGGCAAGTTGTGGATATATTTTGCCGAGTTTGAGCTTCGAAACTACGGGATTATGGCTGCTAGAAAAGTATTGGGCCAAAGTATCGGTCTGAACTCCAGTGCCAAGCGAAAAGTGTTTCAATTTTACATTGATTTGGAGAAAAAACTTGGAGAATGGGATAGAGTTCGCCGTTTATATGAAAAATGGATTGAATTGACCAAATCTGGGCAGATCTTGAATCAATACCTTGAATTTGAAATAGAAATGCAAGAAAATGATCGATGTGGAGCAATGATAGACATAGCATTACAACCAGAACTTCAATGGATTCACAAGAATAGTATATGGAAGGGAGCCATTGAATATTTCACCCAACAGTTCCAATATCCACGAGTACGACAAGTGTACGATAGCATGGTCAAACAAGAGTGCAATGCTAGAAATTGGATCGCATATGCATTTTTTGAAAGCCAGATTCCAACTCCTGAGCAATTGGCTCTTTATGAGCAGAGTGAGGAGGAAGAGTTTGAGTTTGAATTGACCAAAATCCAGAAGGATAACACCCGCGCAGTTTTCCAACGAGGATTCCAAGAGTTAAAGGGTCAAGATGAAGAAAGATTGATATTATTAGAAGCATGGAAGCAGTATGAGAAAGAACAAGGAAGCGCGGCCGATGTGGAGCTGGTGATGGCCATGAGTCCACAAGTGATCCATAGAGACGATGGACTGGTTGAATACGTGTTTGCCGAGGCACCAGTGGTCAAGGCTACATTCAACAAGTTTTTGGCCAATGCGCAGAAATGGAAGTCGGCACAAAGTCAGGGGTAGTAGTAGTAGTAATATGTATTATAAACTGGTATCTATGTAAGCAGCGTAGGACACAGTTAACAACCTCCTCTCAAGGTCAAGACCAAATGCAATGAAGCGCCAGCACTTATCCCAGCCTCTTGAACCGTGTTTTCATCGTTCAATTGTAACCCATTGAAAATCAACCGTTGTTGAAGAGGAGGAATGCCCTCCTTCTCCTCCATCATCTCCTTGATGCGAATGATGCGGTCGCTAGGTTCAATATCCACCAAGATGTCTCTTCCTGTCAAAGTCTTGACTTTAATTTGCATGATAAACTTGTAACAAAGTTGAAAAATGAGGAGTTATGTGAAGTCCACAGCAATAAGTAGGTGAAAAAATTAGTAAACCTCAATGGTGCGAGTAGTACAGTTAGTGAAAGAGCGAGCGAGCGGGCGAAAGAGCTACAGTCAATGAAAAAAACCGACAAACTAACACAAACCTACTTTTAAAAGCGTGCGAAAAACTGATTTAAGTAATCATCAAACAACCATGTTGCCTACACCGCTAGTGCGAGACAACGAGCAAGTGTATGAACCAGCAGAAGATCTGTTTCTACTACTTGATTGCTTTGAGCAAGAGAAAGAGTATCTATTAAACAGGTATAAAAAAGCAGCACCAGTGGTGGTGGAAGTAGGAGCAGGAACTGGGATAGTAAGTACATTTCTTCGTCAAAGTATTATAGAGGATGGAGTCTATATGGCTACGGATTTGAATCCACATGCTTGTAGAGAAGTAAAGAGAACTCAGCGAGAGAATGGAGTAGATCACAGTATAGAAGCGATGCAGATGTCATTGACTAGTGCGATTCGAAAGTGCAGTGTGGATATGTTAGTGTTTAATCCTCCGTACGTCCCAGCAGAAGAAGTACCACAGATTCCTCAAGCGGAAGATGATCCCAGCTGGTTGGATTTGGCGCTCTGTGGAGGGCCCAAGGGAATGGATGTGACTTGGATTCTTTTGCTCCAATTGGAGCATATATTGAGTGACAGGGGAGCTGCGTATATATTGTTCTGTGCAAGGAACGAGCCAGACAAGGTGAGAGCCGAGATGGAGGGACGAGGATGGGATGTGGAGGAGATTATCAAGCGGAAGGCGGGCTGGGAGGTTCTCAGTGTGTTGCGATTCACGAGGAAAGGTTGAGATGAGATGGGGCGATGAATAGAGTACATAGATCATAATTACGAGATACAGACCAAAGCCCATTTAGGACCATTAGTATACTCAAACAGTATTAAATACTTTCACTCTCACTCTCACTCTCGCTATTCTCCCACAGTCTCCCACAGTCTCCCACTATTTTTCACTATTGTCACTATTCTCACTGTTCTCACTATTCTCACTATTCTCACTATTCTCACTATTCTCACTTCTCTTTTTACTACTTTCACTCTCACACCCATTCCACCACTTCCCCATGTCCAGGCCCACCAGATGGTCCGGTAAGCCCAACCGGTACGTCAAATTAGGCCACCGACTCAACACCATCATTCTGGGTCATCTAACCCACGAACAGATGGAAGCATACCAGAGTTTCTTTCGGGTCGAAGAAATCTCGTACCAGTTCAGAAGAGCGCACGAACAGAAACGTCCCGTCTCCAGTCTTCTCCCCCTGGGACTGGAAGGCTCTCAGTACCAGAGAGACCCGTCGCCGCCACCCAAGTACGATAACAAGGGCCAGAGAACCAACACGCGAGAGAACCGTGTGACAGAAGCTCTTGAATATGAAAGGCAGATGTTTGTGGAACACGCCACCAAGACGATCAAAAACTATACTCCACCGGTAGAATACCTTAAACCAAGCAAGATGACGGAAAAATTCTTCATCCCCGTGCAAGATCATCCTGAGATCAACTTTGTGGGGCAATTGTTGGGTCCTAGAGGACATACTTTACGTCAAATACAAGACACTAGTGGAGCCAAACTTGCCATCAGAGGAAAAGGATCTGTAAAAGATGGTCGAGGGCTTGAGGCTGAGAATGTCGATCCCTTACATGTAGTAATCACCGCCGAATCCACCGAAGGTATGGCCAAAGCCCTTCAAATGACCCAGGATATCATTAATCGAGCCATCAATGCTCCTATAGGGCAGAATGATTTAAAGAGGGGCCAATTGAGAGAATTGGCGATTTTAAACGGTACTCTTAGAGAAACCACGCCCTATGTACCTCCAGAACAACGTAAGAGGCCTGCGGGTGCCGATATTCTGCTGATTATATGTCAAAACTGTGGGAAGGTGGGGCATTTTGCACGAGACTGTCTTTTGCCTCATGATGACGGTAGGAAGAGACAGAGACTCGATGGAGGTGCTTACTTGGACAGACAGAGTATGTTGCCTAACAGGCCAACAGCTGTTGAAGGGGTGAGTTCACTGCTTGGTGTGTCAGTATCGAAGGAGCTTTCCAGTGTGAGTTTGAATGAGGTGCCATCCTTGGATTCAGTCACTCCTTCGAACTTACCACCTCCTCCTTCGAACTTACCACCTCCTCCCTCGAACCTACCACCTCCTCCCTCGAACCTACCACCTCCTCCCTCGAACCTACCACCTCCTCCCTCGAACCTACCACCTCCTCCCTCGAACCTACCACCTCCTCCCTCGAACCTACCACCTCCTCCCTCGAACTTACCACCTCCTCCTTCGAACTTACCACCTCCTCCTTCGAACTTACCACCTCCGCCGTCAAACTTACCACCTCCTCCTGTCAGCTTGCCCCCTCCTCCTGCCACCATGGTGCCTCCTCCTCCTGCTAGTACCGCACCTCCTCCTCCACCTCCACCTGTGGGCACAGTTCCTCCTCCTCCTGCCGTGTCCCCCAACGCTGCTCCATCAACTCAGCCCAAAACGGCGCCTCCTCCTCCTCCTCCTCCATCTCTGTAATATAGACCCTAGCTGATAATATACAACGCATCCACGACTAGTTCTTACTAAGTGTCTCCTCTACAATTTGCTCGTTCTTACTAAGTGTCTCCTCTACAATCCGCTCGCTCTCACTGCGTCTATCCTCTGTCTCTCCTACTTATCGATTCGTCCTACATCACATTCTCAAATCATTTATTCTATGCTAATTACTATTTGACCAAGCTCAAGTTCTCGTAAGTGTTACCAGTGTTCTTGAACAAGTCAGAAGACGTAACTCCATGGCCCTTGGCCTCGTTTTCCTTTAATTGTCCCAACATCATTCTAACTTTTTCTCTCTCTTTGAAACCATGCAAACATTCAAAGTAATCGTTAAAAACTGGTTGACAAGCCTTTGGACTCTTCGTATCGGCGTTGGAGTAGCATTCCATGAACAGTTGAAATTCATAGAAGCACTTTCTGGTGCCTCCGGATCTAGAATAGGGCTGCATTTCGAGTTTGGTCTGCTAATGAAAGATTGGTATTTAAAAAATGTTAATTGGTCGAAGACTGTGGGTTATGTGTAGGAGTGTGCAGGATGGTAGAGGACCTGGGTAGACACGGTATTGTGCAGGACCGGTCCCACCAACTGACTACTGTTCTCTCTCTACCTCTACCTCTCTCTATCTCTCTCTACCTCTCTCTACCTCTACTATGTTCTGTTAACTCCCCTTCTCATTTATATTCATCTACTATATCCCTCCCCTTCGTCTCCTCCTCCCCTTACTCTCCTCCTCCCCTTACTCTCATATATATGCTAACATCTCTCGGATACAATCCTTCACCTGATAATACAACGCTCCAATTTGTCCATCTATAACAATATCTCCAGTATCATCTCCTTCAGATGAACCATAAGTGACTTTTCTAATCGCCAATATATCATTGACCACTAAAGTACCTTCAGATTTGAACTCAGCATTCAAATTCTTATGTTGTAACTTCTTTTTCAACTCCGTGAGACGAATGTTCCCTATGGCCAATTTGGGTCCTAAACCAGGTGCATTGGATGCAGTTGGAATCAACCCATTGGTATTGATGGTACCATTGGTACTAGTTTCTTGTGTTTCAATCTTTAATTTCCGTTGGTAATATTCTTTTGTATTCAAATGCTTCAATGTAAATTGAGTCGATGAATTGATATAATCAGTGATATCTTTCTTGGATTTTTTAATTGATGGTTGAATTGAATTGGCTATTTCAAGTTCTCCATATACTTGAGCAACTTTATAACTACCATCAATAGTTTGCCATTTCAAATTATCTAATAATCCATCATCTAATTTAACTTCAAAATTAGTTAATCCTAATCCTGCCACTCCATCATCATCATATCCAATTTTAAGACTTTGATTCTTTTCTGCTACTAAAACATCCATTTGATTATTTGATTTACCTGAAAATCCCAGAAGTTCTCCTCTAATATTTTCTAAAGACATAAATCGAGCTGAATGAATAAGATTCTTATTAAAATCTTTTTCTTGTTTACTTTCTTTTTGCAGTTCAAATGATTTTTTAACTTTTTCAAGCAGATTCAATTCTGTTTCATCAATTCTAGATGTACGATCTTTCAATAAAACAATATTAAAAGGTTTAATTAATGAAACAATTAAATTCAATGATCTGAAATCAACCAATCCAGCTAAATCAACAAATGAAAGTCCACATCTTACTCTTAATGAAAGTGGTGGTAAACCTGTTCTTTTCTGTGGTGCAAATAAAGTATCAAGATTCTTTTTCAATACTTCATTGTTCAATATTTCTTGAGGAGTTAATTTATTACTGGCATCGGTATTAGTAAACCTCTTGTTTTTTCTTCCTCCTCTTCCCCATTCATCTTCATCATCCAGAGCTCCCCCATCAATTGTATGTCTATTTTTGGTTTCATCTGTTTTTTGAAATGCTTTAATATCAATGATTTCTCCATAATCATCAAACTTCCGTTTATGAGCTGTAGGGAAATATGGGAACATAGCTTGTCTAGTTTTCATTTTTTTGGTGATTTTAAGATCTAAAGGTTCATTGGCATTTAATTTTTGTTTGATATGATCGGTTATGAACGCTTCATGTGCTTCTAACTCATTCACTGGTGCTATCACTGGCTCATCCACAGTACCATTGGTCGAAGTTATTGACCTTTCTGTAGTTATAACCTTAGACGAAGAAGAGTTCTCGGGTTCTTTTCCTTCATCCATGTTGGTTGTTGGTACTGCTGCCACCATCTCATCACCTTCTTCTTCCAGCGATGATTCTTCCTCATCTTCATCTGAAGATGAATCGCTAAAATTATCATTACTCAACAAATTTTTGTTTTTCTTGTCACGAACCTTTTCTAATAATTGTTGTTTACGATTATTGGCTACTTTTTCTTGAAATTGACTCAATTCTAACCCTTGAAGAGCTTCTTCTTTGATAGCATTGGCCACAGTGACGACTTTTTCCAATGGAACTGGAATACCATCTTCTGCCATGCCTGTTCCCAGTCTTTGCTTAGCTAAATTATACCATTCACGATATAATTGGGCATTTATATTAGTATCGTCTATATGCAAATGAGTCTTTTCTGTGAGAATAATGGTGGTTTTTTCATCATTACACAAGTATTGAAGTGCCTGGGTAGATTTATCTCCAGCTTGTAAGTCTAAACCGGTACAAAAGACCACTTTAGGACCTGTCAATTGTACCAATTCACTGGCATCTGCCAAGAGATCTACTTTTGAAGGATCAAACGGAATATTGTTCTTACTACTGGCCCCATGAGATTGAACTTCTTCCCACTCTTTAATAAGCAGAGAAGACATCCATTCAAGCAAATTGGAAGCATAACTCAAGGCTTTTGTACCAGAATAAGAAAGGAAAAGTACTGGGATTGGAGCACTTTGTAAATGTTGATCAACAAGATGTAATAATTCCAAAAACCGCCCTGATAAAGAAGTAGGTAATAAAACAGATCCACCATTAGCCAAAGTGGCATCTACCAACTGTAAAAACTTTTCTGTTCTCTTTTTATGCAGCATTCCTGATCCTAAATCAGTATTAGTAATAAGAGCAGTAGGACGTACCAATTGAGCTAATGGAGTACCATTGGGGGCCAAAAAACTGGCACTATTTAAAAAAGAATCTTTTGAATGATTCCAAGCTGGGGCATAGACGATTTTTTCAATTTTCTTGGTCAAAAGCCAAAAAGTTCCTCCTAACGTATGACCAGCATTATAGGGTGTCACTATAAGCTTATTGTCGAAAAGATAGATTGTTTGTAAGAATTTCAACGAGTTTATTTTATCAAAAGCTTCATCCACTTGATTTACTTCCAAAATTGCCGTATCTACAGGTCCAATGTGACCTTGAGCTCTGTATAATTCGACGGTTGCAATTCTCCCCAACTGGTTGACTGGAACCGTCAGATACACACTGATGTTGGACATAAGGACAGGGAACTTGATACAAAGAAGTACGTAACCTCCTACAAACTCAGGCGTCCCATGAGACAAGAGTATCACGTTGATGTTTGCCAATTTGGTTTCCAAGAAATCAATATCATCGGGGTTTTTGCCATCCCACGACGGGTCAGCAAGGATGTTTGTGTCTGCATCAAAGGACAACTTCGACACGCGTACCGATCCAGTTTCGTTCTCAAGAACCTCGAACGTGAACATGGCTAGGTTGGGGCGGTAGCAACGAGTGTTTCACTGTGATTTACGGGTGTGTTTAGGAGTTGTTGAAAAATGTGTGCTTGTGTGTAGGAAAAATTGAGGTCAGATGCGGCGCGATAGTAAAGAGCTTATGGTGAGAGCGACAGTAGAGAGCGACAGTAGAGAGCAACAGTAGAGAGATAGAATAAGCAACAGCTACACTACATTATATCCACAATCAGTATGTTTCCATATATTACATCCATCACTATTAATATTTGAAGAGGTTCTTGAATTTTGCAATAAGACCTCCTTCCTTATCACCATTTTGAGAAGGTGAAGAGTTGATTACAGGAAACGCTCCAGGTATCGATTGGCTAAGCTTATCTTTTGAATTCAAAATCTTGGAATTGGAAATAGAATTAGTTGGAGTTTCAAACTGTTGGTTGTCGTCATCTTCAACATTGAATTCTTCAGCCTCCTCACCCTTATCTTCTTCTTCAGTGGCATCTAGATGTTCAAAAGCTGAATCTTGAGAGAGGGAAATCCCTGCAAAAGAGGAATTGGTGGTTTCCACTTGAGTTAAGGGCAGAGCCAATGAGTCGACCTCTGGGGTGTCTCCTGGATGTGGAGAAGATATGGATTCTGCATTGGTAGTGGATGGGGCCGCATCTGATGTCTGGGATGGTTCAGGTTTAGATGGAGGGGCAGTCAAGGGTGATGGAGTGACAGGAGCAGACGTAATCACAGCAGGTACAGGTGGAGCAGAAGTAATCTGAGGTTCAGATACAGAGGTCTTGGTATGGTTTGGCAGTTCTGGGACTTTGGACGCAGTAGTAGATTTAGGAACCACAATAACAGGAATAGCAGTAGGAGGAGTTGTAGTTGAAGAGGGCACAGCATTGATATCAGCAGTTTTGGTGGCAACCTTAGGTGTGGCAGCAGGAACCGCCTCTTCTTGTTTAACCAACTGATCAGACAACAAAACGTTATTCTCAATCCCGCTTTCATTGAATTCAGTATTGTAATCTTGGCTGATTAACCATTGATCTGAGTTGATAACGAATTTGAAAATCAACTTTTGCTTTTCAGCTAATTTCAAGACACCTTCGAAAACGGAGCCATTTTTCTTCAAAGATAAAGACTTGGACCAGTTATCAAAGTTACCTGTGACTTGAACAGTTTGAGTATGTTCATGGGCCGGCCTGGAGTTAGTAAGAAGGGAAGAATTAAAATGGCAGCAAAAGTGGTGGTAGCAATGTTAAGGGATGAATCAATTCTGAAGTCAAGGGTATGATTTATCGATTGATTGTCAACGTTATATGAGCCAGAGTGCAAGATAGGTACTTACCATGTAAATTTATAACAATAAGTCATGATTTGATCAAGGGAGGGTTAGAAGCAAAAAAATTAGGGATCAAAATCAATTATGTATGATTTAACGATTTTGTGTTACAGGTCATTTAGGGATCGGAGTTTTAGATTTTAGATAAACAGAGGCGGTCAGATAATAAGATAATAAACCCACTTTAGTAAAACTGGGCCAGTGCGTGTAGGACTAAATCGCGTAGGGGGGATACCGGAGGATATTGCCCCAGTGCGTGAGAAGGTGGTTGCAACCGTCTGCAGGCGGACTGGGTGAAGTGGAGTAATTAGAGTTGGTGCTGGAGTGCAAGAGCTGGTCAGAGGTGTGCTGCTTATGCCGAAGTACGCTGAATACTTGTAAACTAGAGATTACTGCACTAACTACTAAACTACTAAACTACTAAACTACTAAACTACTAAACTAACTACTAAAATATACTCCTAAACTAACTACTACACCACTACCACTACTACTAAACAAAACTAAACACAACATATACTGCAGCCAACGCGAAACATCGGCCCATGTTCGTGGCGAGCCGTTCGCCTGAATCACCGATCCAGCTCCTGCCTGGTGTGCTGCCAGTAGCCAGACTCTGTCCACCTACAACCATATCAACATGGATCAACATACATCAAACCATGAACTTTCTCTCTACTGTTCAATTGCACGCCGCCATGCTCTCTCGACCACTCAATCGCTCTCTACCGTCTCTCTTCCTCTTGCCTGTTCTCGCTCATCTCGACGCTCTGCATATTAAACTCACACACGTCCTCCCACCACCTGTGGATCATTACCCGTCTCTCGTCTCCTTCCTTGGCCCCAAATTCCCGCTGCCAAACCAGCTAAAACTTTTGTTGCAATCCACTTGTTCCCGTGTTCCTACCGCTCTATCCCTCATTCATACAGCTCCTTTGTACCCCTTCTACCCTCCTTCCCACTCTCTTTCTTGCACATTCTTCCATACATTTTTTTTTTTTTTTGTTTTCTTTTTTCTTGTTTTCACTTCCTTCCCCATACTCGTTTTAACACGTACGCGATTTTTCATTAACCATAATGGCTTCTCTGAAAACATCGGCTGCTGCCAGCGCAGCTCGTGCTGCCACGTCCAAGTCGCCCTCGTGTGTGACGGAGGTGGATCCGGTGACCATCCCGGTATACACTAAGGGTGACCAAAGACCGTATCTTTTGAGTACATCCACCGCCAGTAAAATTCGATCTCTTATTCCTCAAGAATACGTGTTGCTTGTTGGTTTATTAGCCATTAGTGTGTACGTTAGATGTCAAAACTTGGCCAGTCCAAACTCAGTTGTATTTGACGAGGTCCACTTTGGTGGCTTTGCCCGTAAATACATCAACGGAGACTTTTTCATGGATGTTCATCCCCCTTTAACTAAAATGTTATTTGCAGCTGTTGGAGGTTTAGCCGGTTTCAAAGGAGACTTTCAATTTGAAAAAATCGGTGATGTTTATCCTGAAAATGAACATTTCTATTACTATATGCGTCTTTTCCCTGCTGTTTTAGGTGTGGCTACCATTATCCTTTGTTACCTTACTTTAAGAGCTTCTGGTTGTCGTCCATTAATTTGTTTAGCTACTGCTGGACTTTTAGCTTTTGAAAATGCTAATGTCACCATTTCAAGATATATTCTTTTGGATCTGCCTTTACTTTTCTTTATTGCTGCCGCTGCTTATCTGTTGAAAAAATTTGAAATTCAAAAACCTTTCACTGCTGCTTGGTATCGTGCTCTTTTAGCCACTGGTTTATCTTTAGGATTTGCTCTTTCTTCTAAATGGGTTGGACTTTTCACTGTGGCTTGGGTTGGTGTTTCTTGTTTATATCAACTTTGGTTTATTCTTGGAGATTTAACTGTTAGTTCTAGAACTGTCATGGGCCATTTCATTGCTCGTGGTGTTTTCCTTTTAGGAGTTCCTTTGGCTATTTATCTTGCCTTTTTTGCTGTTCATTTTGAAGTCTTACAAAATGAAGGTGATGGTGCTGCGTTTATGACTCCTGCATTCCGTCAAACCCTTAATGGTAATGCTATTCCAAAAGATGTCATTGCTAATGTTGGTCTTGGTTCTATTGTTTCTATTAGACAAAAGGAAACTCAAAGTGGTTATTTACATTCCCATAACTCTTTCTATCCAACTGGTTCCAAACAACAACAAATTACTCTTTATCCTCATATTGATACCAATAACAATTGGATTATTGAACTGTATAATGATTCTCTTAATATTCCTGAAGAATTTGTTCCTTTAACTAATGGAATGAAAATTCGTTTAAGACATGTTAACAGTCAAAGAAGATTACATTCTCATGATGAAAAACCTCCAGTTTCTGAACGTGATTGGCAAAAGGAAGTTTCTTGTTATGGTCATCAAGATTTTGAAGGAGATGCCAATGATGACTTTATTTTTGAAGTGGTTGAATCTGATAGTGAATCTAATGCTATCGATGAAATTAAAGCCATTGCTACTACTTTCCGTTTGAAACATGCCATGACTGGTCACTACCTTTTTGCAGGTAGTCAAAAATTACCAGATTGGGGGTTTGAACAACAAGAAGTTTCTTGTGCTCTGCAAGGTTTACGTTCTTTAACTTATTGGTATATTGAAACTAATATTAATCATCGTGTCAATGATACCATCAAAGAAATAATTAACTATAAAACTCCAACCTTCTTGCAAAAATTCGTTGAATTGAATAAAAGAATGTGGATCACTAATCAAGGACTTACTGGTCATCACAATTGGCAACTGAGTCCTCAAGATTGGCCATGGCTTATTCGTGGTATCAACTATTGGGTTCAAAACAACAAACAGATCTATTTCCTTGGTAATGGTGTAACTTGGTGGCTTTCTACTGTTTCAGTTGTTTTCTTTATTATCTATGCTACCATTAAGGTTTTCCAATGGCAAGCAGGTTCTCAAATTGCAACTGATAAGAACGTTTTCAATTTCAATGTTCAATGTTTCTTATACATTTTAGGATGGTTGTTCCATTATTTCCCATTTTTCATTATGGGTCGTCAATTATTCCTTCATCATTATATTCCAGCAGGTTACTTTGGTATTCTTACTCTTGGACACTTTGCTGAAGTATTGGTTGGATACGTTGGATCCAAACTGAAGGCCATCAGACTGATTATGTATGGAGTTGTATTTGGTACTTTTGTTGCATCAGTTGTATTTTATGTTGTTTATTCACCATTGATTTATGGAACTCCATGGACCAAGTCTCAGTGTCTTAGTCACAAGGTGATCTCAGGATGGGATTTTGACTGTAACAATTTCCATGCTAGTTTGGCAGATTACCAGATCAGTTCTCTGGCTTCTGCTGCCACTGGAATCGTTGCTCCACTGAATGCAGACAATGCAGCCAAGGAAACACCTTTCAGAAATGAAGCTCCAGCTGTTGAAGGAGATGAACCATCTACTGAAAAAGTTGTGCCAGTTGAAGAGAGTTCTTCAGAAGAGAGTTCTTCAGAAAAAGTCGTTCCCGAATTTGAAATAGAAGGAACCGCTCAACAACAAGATCAACAAGTTCAAAACCAACAACCATTGGTACAAGAAGTTGCCAAGGAAGATGTGGTTAAGGATGCTGCAGAAATCGGAGAGAAAGTATTGGAAGACCCTCCAGCTCCCGTTAAACAAAAAATCTCAGTGCAATCTCCTGCTCCAGTAGAGGAATGATAAATAGTAAATATTGATAGTGGAGAGAACCTTGTAGCGAGAAGTCAACTAACTAACTTGTTTTATGTTAGCTGTTTTATTCAATTAAACATCATATATTCATCTATCTACCTATAACATACTCCTCTATCAATCTACAACATAGACCTCTATCTATCTAACAACTGCACCAGGTTGTGCTTTTTTTTTTTTTTTTTTTTTTGCTGCTGATTTTGCTGTCGATATTCACAATCGTGAATTCACACGACAGCACAAAGATCATTGTTTGATACGAACTGGCCCGTTTCCAGCTAAGATAGGCAGTCCTTTGGTAGATAGACACACACCCAGTGGTATTCGAGTCCCATTTCTTATTCCAAAGCACTTGCAACGTCCAAATCCGGCCCCTTTGATTGCACTTTCTGTCTCCATTTTCACCGCCGTGGAACATGTCAGAAACATGCCGGATATGTCAGGGTGAAGCTACTTTCAACGAACCTTTACTTCACCCATGTAAATGCCGGGGTCTGATCAAGTATATTCATCAAGAATGCTTGCTCCAGTGGCTCAAACACCTGAATAAATCGGCTCTGAAATGTGACATTTGCAATACCCCTTATAAGTTTCGTACGATATATGATCCTCAAATGCCTCGTACTATGCCCTTGAAATATGTCTGGGCTCAACTCATACAAATGATTGTATTTGCCGTGAAAAAACTGTTACAAGTGCTACTTTTCGTGGTTTGTGTGGTTGTATCAGTTCCAATATATTTGAAATTTTGCGGTCGAATTTTCACTTGGCTCGTTGATGGATCTTACCCTCCTCAAAATAATAATTTTTGGGATGCTATCCTTTTCGGAGAATCTGCTTTATCTCCTCCATCTGATTCCAACGTTTTAACCTCTATTTGGTATTTTTCAAAGACTTTTTTCATTCAAACTTATTTACCAGGCTTCACCTATGTAATCGTTTTTGCCGCTCTGATCCTTGCTATTTTTATAGAGCATGAATATTTGGTTAGAGATTCTGGTTATACCAAGATGTTAATGAAGGATATTGGAGAAGAACCAAGAGTCAAACTTATGGAAGTTCTTCAACAAATGGTAAGAGGTGGCTTGAACGCTAACAATGAACAAATACAAAGAGCCATAAATGATTTGGGAGCCGCTGATAATCATGAAGCAATAGATGATTTGGCGGAACAAGCTCTTCGTCGTTTGATAGAAAATCAACAACAGCAGGGCCCTGAAAATGAACCTGAGATCAATGAGAGAATAAATGTTGCTGATGAAGACGAAAATCGTGATGATATGCTTCAAGATTTGGAAGAACCAATGAATGATCATATCCCTCATCAACAAGCAGATTTTGCACCTGCAGCAAACGTTGATGAGACTGAAAGTGATGAAGAAATCGATGTAAATCCTCCAAATCCTGTTTTCAATCGAAACCCAGATATAAATCTTAATCAAGCAATCAATGAGGCTGCTAATCCTTTTGATAACGACGAGTTTGATTGGCAAGACGAAGATATAGATGAAGAACAACTTGCAAATGGAGACATCTTTGCTCTTCTTGGAATTAATATTAATCTGTTCAGAACTCCTCTTCTTTTAATGTTTGTTGGTAATTTGATAGTTTCAGTGTACATTCTTCTTGTTTACTGTATTCCACAGTTACTTGGAGTATTGGTCATTGCAGCATTGGGTATTTTTGTCAATCCTTTGGCAGAATTTGTACCTAGATACGATATTGGTGGTTGGGATAATGTATTCTGGAAGTATACCGTCAATAACATTCTAAATCCTACATTAGAGGTTGCAGCTCGTCTTTTCTACGTTCAAATAGATAATACAGGTGTCAAACTGCCTCAATTGGCCGATCGCATCATATATGTGTTATGTGGTTATTCTTTGATTGGGTTTGCAGTTTATCAATTCATGGCTTCCATTTTAAGCATTCGTAAACCTATCATGGGGAACCCCAGGAAAATATATAAGGTTTTTTTTGAAGCCGTTATGACTGTTAAGGTCTTTGTTGTTTTCACGGTTGATATTGTTTTCTTCCCCATGTATTGTGGATGGCTACTTGACTTCTGTATTGCACCCATTACTTTAGAAACTTTTGTGAAGGAAGATTCCAAGCTTGTATTATTCTGGTCATCAGAATATATTTCTCAATACGGGTTTTTCCCCACATTGATTGCATACTGGTTTTTGGGTACCGCTTATATGGTAAGTTTTGCTATTTATGTTGGAATGGTTCGTGAAAAGATTCTTAGAAAGGGAGTTTTATTTTTCATTAGATCTCCTGATGATCCAAACACTAGACTTGTACATGATGCATTGACTCAACCGTTAAGATTACAATTGCTGCGTATCCAACTTTCTGCTAGAGGTTATTCAGGGCTTATATTGATATGCATTGGTATAGTCACATGGTCATTGAAAGCGCTTCTTCCGACTTTATTTCCACTTTCAATGCCTCTCAGTACTAAGAATGTACTTATTTATATACTGCCCATGATAATGTTGAAAGAAAAAGAAATCATCACCAAGCTTGTTTGTTGGTATTGGACCAAAGCATTTGCATTCTGCTCTCATAAACTTAGACTTTCCCACTTCATGTTAGGAAGACCTATTGCTCAAGAAAGAGGCCATGTGATTTACCGTAATATTTTTGAACAATTACTTGCAAGAGCAGAACCCGATTATCTGAATCCGGTTACTTTTAAAGAAGCAGCCAGAATTTTCAAAGAAACTTCTGTGAAAGCTGTATTTGTACCAGATGGAAATTACATTAGAGTACCTAACAGTGATGCGTCTCGAAGATTCATTAAAACCTTGTTTGTCCCTGTTACCAAGGATGATCTTTTGATAGGAGATCCTCCTGTGGTCAAAGATGATGGATATATGCTGGACGATGAAGATGTATATACCAATACTTATACCATCGTTTACAGACCTCCATATCTCAAGACAAGAAGCTTTGTACTTTTACTCATGTTGTGGGGTTTTGCTGTGGTATTGATTCTTGGAATTCTTTTTGTTTCATTGTTTGTTGGAAGCAAATTAAGATCTTTGATTTATAAGGAAGACATTGCAGAATCTGGATCATCTTTGAATGTTAAGGCTGATGTAAATCTGATTGTAACAGGTCTTATTGTATTAAACATGTCGATTAGATTCTGCTATGACAAATTTTACTCGGAAAACTTCAATCTTGGTGAAACGCTTCGAAGCGGACTTCGTCCTGTATTATTGTACGTCAGTTATATACTTGCAGTGGTGGTATGGGGAAACTGGATAGCACAAGCTCATAAAACATGCGTGGATATTCCTATTCGAGTGTATACTAGTCAAGATATCAACCGAACCGTGAATGAGTTTATGGTGCTGCGTCTTTCGCTTTCTGTACATGGGTTGGTAAGTTGTTTTACCGTACTTCCCTTCTGTGGGATGATAGTTACTATTATGAAGGATTATTTTGGAGCCAAGCCTCAATTCTATCAAACTTGGTACATTTGGAAGACCTATATCATTCCAGCAATAGTATTCCTGTTTATTACTCTTTGTCCAGTGTATTTGGGAGTATATTGGCCAGTCCTTGGTATGGCACTGCTTGTCATGTGTAAAATTATCATTGCCGGAGTCAATTTGTTTGGGAATATCACTTTTAAAGTCAAGAATGACAAGTATGTCAAGGGGAAAGCCATAGAAAACATGAATGGCACCGATTAAAAGGTGTATTTACATAGATGAGTATTAAATAGCTGTATATAAAGTATCTATATCGTTGTGTTTATATGAATGTACCATTATGTAGGGATTATCTTGGTTTTAATCACTATCATCGTCGTTCTCGTCGTCATCATCATCATCCTCGTCGTGCACCTCCTCTCTCTTCTTCCTGCCTCTTTTTTTTTTGGGCATCGGCGGCTCCACCTCATCTTGCATTGCATGCTGAGCCAAATTCTTCTCATCGTAGGTGTTGAACGCCTTCTTGTCTCTAGTGATTCTTTGGTTCTGTTTGATAATATACTCTATTCTGGCCAATTTCATCGGATCGTTACGCAAGGCAAAGTAGAAATCTTCAATCTTAACTTTGCTTCTGCCGTGGGAACGCGCGTAATGCAAGGCCTTGTGCGATACATCGGTCAAGAACTCCACGAGAGCGTCTTCAAGCGCATTGACGGTAGCTTCTTCGCCGTATGATGGGTCTCCTAGGGAGAATAAGAGCTGTTCTATATCCTTAGTGAAAAGACGTTGTCTCTTACGTCTTCTCTGAGCAGCGGCCGGGGCATAAGACATGACAAGGGTATTTTAAAGAGGTAATATAAGTCTGGAGTGATATAATGAATGGGATGGGTCAAGATTAGGTCAATTATAAGCTCCTGTGGAAGGCTTGACCTATGTGGTAAAAAAAAAAATAGTGATTTAAGTGTTTGTTTTTTAATTTTTGCATTAGCGTGCGGTCTCACTGTAAATTACGTCCCTTAGTGGAGAACTGCCAGCGGTAGAGAACACCGCGAAATTAGTGGAAGGCACTAATTGCACCGATTTAAGTAGATTGGAAGGTAGCGAAACAATACAGTAGTGAAGGTTTTCAAAAGCAGAGGCCACTTCCAACTGATGGTTATCCATGAGCTGATCATTGACCACCACAATGAGGTTTTTAGCACATTTCAACGCATCGATAATCGAACCTGTTCCAGCGTGAGAAATCACTAAATCAGCACTAGAAACATAGTTAGTGATATGATTAGAGAAACCAAAAGCTTGGATTTGGAAAGTAGAATTGAGAAGTTTGAAAGTATTATCATCTACTTGAGACCAAACATTAGAGTATTTCGCAATTTCTGCTTGGAAAAACTGTTTGCTAATATTAGTATTAGTATGGTCAATTTCGTTCCCATACTGAAGAATCAATTTAGTGTAACCAAGCCCAGCGAGGGATTGCCAGAAATCCGGGTTGAGAACGGCCGAAATGAGGCCCTTGAAAGTGACTGTAGCACCGCTGGTAACAACAATAATCATAAGTGTTGGTGTATGCGCTAAAAATCCCTATAGAATCCACAATTTGTCCTGTTTCACTAACCAACGAAACACGTACTATCACTAAGTTAGTAGTGGGTCTAACGAAAACATAACGCGAAGAGCGTGGCCTGTGTGGTGGGCCATAGCACTGTACATAGTGGGGATCATCTGAGTCCGCACCGGTTCGTTGGCGTCTCGTAAAACATGACGCTCTGTGAGCGAAACTTCTCAAGTGTGGGACACATGAGGCTTGAGCGGTAGTCGGGGGGGAGGACAGTCAGGGAATGAAACTCCGCAAAGAAGGGTGGATCTAGTCTATTTTGGATCTCAACATTCTTCAAATTCTGCAAAGCCATACCGATCCCCCTTTCGTTTCGGACTTGCTCCGGTAAGCGTCTCCTATTGGTGAATCACCGCAGCATTATCAAAGTTCTGGTAAAGTTAATTTAGAGCGGTTTTTTGTTGGTTTTATTTTGGTTTTATACTTATTTAGGGCCACAAAAAAAGTTTTTTAAGTTTGTTTTTTTTTTTAGGTATTTTTTTCGCTTTTCTCCATATTAGTCCTTGTCTTTATTCACCTTTTTCATTCAATTAGATCCTGTTTGGTTCATTTATTTCTCTCATACTTGCTGTGACCTTCCCCAGATTAAGTGCTTTATTGTTTACAATCTCCAAACCACGGTTCAGAGCTACGAATGGTATATGCAATTAAAAATTTTGGGTTTCAAGAGCCAAAAATAAAATTATTATCATTAAACCCGTCTTCGACTTTTAAACTGTGTGTCTCCTATACCATTGGAAAAGATGTTCTCTTAATTTACAATCCAACTTCTGGTCACTCAATTTCTATTTCAGCTCTCTTGTGTTTTTTTACCTCCAATGCCTTGTTCTCAAATTCCTTCTTCTTGTATTTTCATCATTCTTTTCGTTTATTCTTATTTGTCCTGCTCCACATTACCACTTCTGGCCGTGCACGACCACCCCATATTTTCAAAATCGACACCCAAAATTCTTTTCTCATTTTTAATCTTTGTTGGCTCCGAGAAACCCGGAGTTCATAAGTTATTTATTTCACCTTCGGAGTGAGACTTGAGTCAAGTTCCCAGTTCTAGTGTCCTAACTGTCGGTTTTCCGAGATGAGTGTTCAAGCCGGAGGCCCTGTAGCAACTGCGCCCCAGGGTGTTCAACCAATCCCCAAGAAACTGCAACAAATTAAAACAGATAAACCTCGACCACACGTCTGTTCTGTGTGTACTAGAGGGTTTGCAAGGTTGGAGCATTTGAAGCGTCATGAGCGCTCTCATACCAATGAAAAACCATTCCAATGTGCCGCTTGTGGACGTTGCTTTGCTCGTAGAGATCTTGTATTAAGACATCAACAGAAATTACACGCTGGCTTGGTGGTGAGAGGAGGCAAGGATGACAACGAACATGTGATCATTCTTGATGATAATACCTCTGCATCTGCTCCATTGCCCAACGCAGGCTTGTTCCTGGACAAGGACCTGGCGATGTCGAGCATCAGTGACTCGTCACACAATCATTTTCTGTTGCATAATCACAATCACAATCTTAATAGTCTTACCAAGGAAAACATGAGCAACAATGAGATTCAAAACCATATCAAGTCCGAAAAGAAACATAGCATGGATTCGTTATTCCTTGACCCTTTCCCTTCATTTCCAACCCCTCTGCTGGGTCCAGTGAATTCTCCTCCTAAAAATTATGATAGTCTGATGAAACCAAACTTCAGAACTCCATCTGGATTTCTGAGTTCTCATATTCCAAGCCCAATCCCAACATCTTCATCCCACAATACTCCAGGAAGGGCTCCTCTGATTACTCCAGACAATTCAAAACCACAATTCCCCATTGATCATCATACTGGCTCATTGAAACAAATTGAAGAATATCCAAGAATGCGTCATAATTCTTATTCAGCAACAACATCAATGTCATATATGAACATTCATGATGCTGGGCTCATCCAAAGCACATTACCTGAAGTCCCACAACAAGTTGAATTTCTGACTCCTCAATTAAATGCAGTGGATGATCTTCAATTCAAAAATTCAGGTTCATTACTTGATTTGGCCACCATGAATGTAGATTGGAACGTAGATCATTTCAATTTAAACAATAACAATAATGCCAATCAACTGACTACCAATGGTTCCACAAATCAACAATTTTATTCATCATTACTGTTTCTGGACCCAAATCATCCTCATCATATTAAAGGCACTACTCCAATGACAGAAATGAAATTTGAATTTGATGGAGTACTGATGAATGGTAAAAATTCCAATCTATCTGCTATTGACTTGGCAAACATGAAAAAGCAAAAATTACTGCCTTCAGAAGAAGAATGGGTCCATGATATTATAAACACCCCTTTTGATAATCAAATCCCTCTAGCATCTCATCAAATAGGATTTGTTCAACTGCCAAATAATTCTGTATCTCCTGGAAGTGTTGATGAAATTCCTGGACTTTTCAAAAGACGTCAACTTGATTTAATCACTGGTTTGAGTCCTTCTCCTTTGATATCAGAAAATACTATAGTTACTGAAGAACTTAGATCTAGAATCTTAATGGCTGCACAAATCCAAGACGCTCAATTCCCACCTTTAGTTGATCTTCAAAATTACATGAAATTGTATGAACAAGAATTTGACAAATATTTCCCATTTGTTCATTTGCCTCTGTTAAAAGATCCCGTGGTGGATAATTATGATAATATTCCTTTAGTACTTGCCATGGTTTCTATTGGATCACTTTATCTGTTTCATAATGTGAATGCAATTCTGGTATTTAATATTCTGAAATTGCTTCTTCATCAATATTTTGAGCAAAAACTACTTTCGCTGCTGGACAGTTCAAGATTCAAGAAAGTTTCAATTTCTGCACACCAGTGTCTTGTTTTACATATTTTTATTATAATTTTTCTTAATCAGGATGGAATGGCTGATAATTCGGCTCGTTTGATTGGTTCCATGGCTAGATTAGTTTACCTGACTGGATTCGATAAACCTTTAGAACTGTTATTAGTTCCTCCACAACAGTTACATGGTACTGCTCATGATCCCAATGTTATTCGTCAAAACTATGATTATTTCATTATGGCACAACTGAGAATTAGAACACTTCACACGTTTTACATGCTTCAAGTCTTTAGAGCAGCAGTTTTAGGACAACCTGCACCAATGCTGGCAGATGCCTTGGGACTGGGAAGTTATGCTAAAGATGATGCTTTATGGAAATGTACCAATCTGACTCATTGGTTTGGTATTGTTCTGTCGAACAGTAAGGAGCCAATTACTAACATTTCCAATTCTTGGTCATTTTCTAGTTTACTTGTAGAATTACACAACAGTTACACTGATTTGGTGATTCCACTTAGAACGACTTTACTGATGTTATTCTTTGTGCATGAAAAGATCCAAGGAGCCATTAGACATGACGCTATGCAATGGAGAGTCCAAGAAAGGCCTAATTTAGAATCACTTCTTAAATCTTGGGAATTGGTTTATATTAAGGCAGGAGGAATCATTGCTGTTAATGAATCCAATCAAAATAATTTACAAATTCATGAAGAATTGAAACTTATTTTACCGCTTTACTATTATGCTAAAATAAAGCTTTGTGTTAATGTTGTGCCTATTTTACAAAGTGTATGGAGTAGGGATTGGAATAGAATGAATATTGAAGCATTCCCAATTCTCTCTCAAGACCCTGAAGCCTTATGTGAAGCCACTGAGCTTGCAGTTGATATAGTGAATGTATGGATTCACAATATATCCGTGGCCAATGATGCAAAATCTACTAGTATTCGAACTCCAGTTTTCTTTGTTACATGTGTGTTCACAGCAATATTAGTGATTGGACATTTTTGTCGACTGACTGAACAAAAATTACATTTGACAGCTTTTGAAAGACTGCTTTGGTTAAAATGTGAAGGAATTATTCGAGAAGCAGAGAATATAATGTCTGGGAAAAGAAATGTATTTCTTGAAAGAGACATACTTAGACGAGAAATTCAAAAAAGTGGAGATGTTAACGATAAAATCAGACAAGTTAAATTGGCATGCAATTCTCTTGAAGTAGGAATTCGAATTCTTACTGATGCACCAGTATGGCCATTGGCAATGAAATTTGCAGAAGCTTTGAAACAAAGACGCAGATATTTGATGCAAGAAACTAAATAAACCAAGAAAAGGGAACAAGGGAACAAGGGCAAAAAAAAAAGTAGTTTACGATTGATATGATTTGTAAATTTAATGAATTACTATTTATTTGATATTTATTTGAAAGTTTAAAACAGAAGAATTAAAAAAGTCCATGAATTGGAGTAGTTTCAGCGAGGGTATATCATAAGGTATATTACTGAAATCTCCGGTGATGGATTTACTATAATACATAATTACTATACCTATTTGTAGCACTTTCAATGTCTTTTTTTCTATTATTTAAAATCTTTAAAATGCATTCGAATTTATTTGGAAGTTTGAACTGGTAAAAGACTCAGTATGGACTCCATAAATCACTATTTCTTGCAACCTATCAAAGGGTTAATACCAGTATGGCTTATCCCAACACTGTCTGCAGAACATTAATTCCTTTTTTTTTTTTTTGGTTTCTTTTCTCGATGACCTCAGTGAAATTTGCGATTCAGTCAAGAACTTACGTTTAAGAGAAGCATCATACGAACCGAGAGGGTGTTAGAAGAATTCTAAGACACCTACATCGATAAAATAAGTTTTCCCGGAGTCCTGTTCAAAATTCTTGCCACTAGAAGGTTCATCATGACCCAGGCAGACAAACTTAAAGGTAGAGCCTTATATGAAGCCATTGGGAAACCTAAAACCATCGTTGCTCCAATGGTGGACCAGCTGGAACTTGCATGGAGAATATTACTGAGACGGTACGGAGCCGATCTCTGTTACACGCCAATGTTCCATGCCAGGCTCTTTGTCAACGAACCCAAATACAGAGAGAGAATGTGGCTGGAACTCGATGGTGATAAGGAGAAAGATAGACCTCTTATTGTCCAGTTCTGTGCCAATGATCCTGAAATGTTGTTACAAGCTGCTCAGATTGTTGAAGACAGGTGTGATGCTGTTGATTTGAATCTTGGATGTCCTCAAGGGATTGCCAAGAAGGGAAACTACGGATCTTTCCTCATGGATGATTGGGATTTGGTTCATCGATTGATCAAAAACTTGCATGACAACTTGAAATGTGCCGTGACTGCCAAAATCAGGGTATATGACGATTGGCAAAAATCTTTGGATTATGCCAAGCTTGTGTTGGACGCAGGAGCTCAATTCATTACCATTCATGGACGTACTAGAGAGATGAAGGGTCAAGCTACTGGTTTAGCCAATTGGAAATTATTGAAATATTTGAGAGATAATTTACCTCAAGATCAAGTGTTTTTCGCCAATGGAAACATTTTGTACCCTTCAGATCTTAGTAGATGTGAAAAGGAGGTAGGGTGTGATGCAGTCATGTCTGCAGAAGGGAACCTTTACAACCCGGGAGTGTTCTGGACCAAAACTGAAGATGTAGATAAGCAATTTCCTCGTGTAGATAAATTATTAAGAGAATATCTTGAAATTGTTAAGGAATGCCCTGGAGAAGCATCCAAACATTCCATGAAAAGTCATTTTTTCAAAATATTACATGCATTTTTGAATCACCATAAAGAACTTCGTCCTGTGATTGGAAGTACCAGTGTTCATCAACCTTTTGAGAAGTGGGATGCTATTGTGCAGCAGGTGGAACAAATAGTACAAGATATATACAAGCAAGACAATATCAAGGAGCTCGATGTGATCATTACTGGAGAAGAGGAAGCTTGGGGAGGTGCTTACAAGACAGTTCCTTATTGGAGAAGTCAACCGTATTTCCGGATGGTGAATGGGGAAAGACAGAATACCCGTGCCTTACATGTTGCAGCTACTGACGATAATAATGAGAAGAAAGAGAGCAAAGACAATAAAAGGAAAGCAGATGACCAATTGGGTAAAGAATCCAAAAAACAGTCAGCAGTAGTCCAATAAGCAAGCATAATAGTAAATAGTCGAGGAAAAATGACAAACAGTTTCAGGAAATTATGACAAATTCAATACTATGACAAATTCCACAATAATTCTCTTCTTGTAAAATGACAAGTTTGCCCATGTGAAATATTGTTATAAATTTTACTAATAAACTATCAACTTCCGATCTCTCTCTCTCTCTCTCTCTCTCTCTCTTGCATGTATATTAACCCAGTGATAGTTGGATTAATCTTCATTTTTCTACTGTACAACCAAGACTCTATGACTTTCCAAACGCAATCCGAGTGGTTTCCAAAAACCCTAAACTGGCCATAATATTTTTCCATGGTTTCACAATGTCTGCCAATGAATGGTCTTGATTTCCTCAGGCATTCCAGAAATCCAAAATCTTGAACGATACAGACCCCATTAATTATGTTTTTCCTGATTCTGCAGAAACGTCCATGAAGGCTTTGGGCTTTAAGGACTTGACTTACAAAAGTTATGTTGGTCTTCTGCACACTGTGAACGATGAGGAGTTAAAGGACGTACAATTATTCATCAAGAAGATCTTAGAATAACAATTGTAGCACCAATTGGTCCAAACCTCGGAAAAGACGCTAGATTAGACGAATGAATTCAGAGTGTACATATTTGAAAAACACTAATCTTCTCAATTGAGATCCCTGCATGTATCGATTTCTCTTAACAGTAGCATTAGCTTGGTTGATATATAGTCTATTGCGGTCCATTAAAGAACCTATGTCTGTTCCAAGTGCAATTCGAGTGATTTCCAAGACCCCAAAGCTGGCAGTGATCTTTTTCCATGGATTAGGAGACTCTGGGAGTGGATGGTCGTGGTTTCCTCAAGTGATCCAACACTCTAAGATTTTAAGTAATGTGGATACCATCAATTATGTGTTCCCCAATGCGCCAGAATTACCTATTACAGCTAATGGAGGATTTGTAATGCCAGCATGGTTTGATATTTATGAGTTTGGGAATATCAATAGCAAGAAAGATGTACCAGGGTTCTTGAAATCCGTCGATGTTGTCAAAAGCTTTGTTAAGGAACAAATGGAAAAATATAACATTCCAGCTGAACGTATCATTGTAGGAGGGTTTTCTCAAGGTGCTGCATTGACCTTGGCCACTCTGCAATTGTTTGACATCAAGATTGGTGGGTTCATTCTGTTGTCCGGGTTTTTACCTATTCGTGAAGAGGTCCAAAAAGGCTTGAGTTCCGCAAATAAAGCGACTCCTATCTTTCATGGCCATGGTACCGCCGATCCAATTGTACCTTTCAGGGTCGGGGAAGCTGATTTTGGGTTTTTGAAGGAGTTGGGTTGTGAAAACTTGACTTTCAAGGCTTATGCTGGAGTTCAGCACAGTGCCAGTGATGAAGAGTTGGAGGACGTGCAATTGTTCATGAAGAAGATTTTGGAGTAGATCAGTTTGAAATAGTGTTTATATAGGAATACATAGCTTGATAACGGCATTTGATAATCCATGGTTGAAAGAGAACTGATAATATAGTAAATATTTATGCTGAAGCTGCGATTTCTAGCCTTAATATAGAAAGTGAAAAATTATACTACACTGTTGAGTATTGAATGAAAGAATGATGCATTAAAGATTTGCTAAATGTCTAAACAAGAGTTTAGCTAAGTCTTTTGTAGTATCTTCAGTCATACAAAATTCCAAATAGATCTTAAAATTAGCATATTCTTAGCTGTTTAATCACAGTTAGCACGGTACATGATCATGTTTAAGCCATGTCTCCAGCATTACAAGCCATCCGTGCACCAATACAAACACCAGCTAGGCAAAACAAAAAAAAATAAAAAAATCTAGATCTTACGTATATGTACAACTTGACATTTCTTTGAAGACAGCTCACTGATCAACAACCGATTCTTTCATAGTCAATTCGTCCACAATGGATCCAAATTCACGCTTGCTGCGACTGGCAACCGCCACCCCTCCTCCCACGTCTACCAAAGAGAAGAGATATCAGCAGCAGATCGAGAAAGCACTTGCCTCTTTCGAAACAGTGGAAGAATGGGCCGATTATATATCGTTTTTAACTCGTTTGCAGAAGGCATTGCTGCTTAATGGTAACTCAGTATCATACATTCCTTATGCCCCTCAAATTCTGTACCGATTGGCACTTTGCTTGCTGTCTAAATTACCCAATGGAGTCCATCAGAAAGCACTTCAATTATACGATTTCATCTTCTCAGCATTGACTAACGACACGTTCAATAAACAAATATCCATCTGGTTGGCGGGAATTCTTCCACTAATTCTGTATTGCTCGGTTCAATTGAAACCCACCGTTATTGGATTGTTTCTGCGTCAAATATTGTCGAAATTGACCCCACAAACCCTTAAACTAGTCACTACTCCACTTATTCTTGGCTTTTTACCGGGGCTCGATGATGAGAATTCAGAGAACTTTAACGATTTTTTGCAGTTGATGGATAATTTTAAAAAGAAGTTAAGTGATGATACCCATTTCTGGCAACTGTTCTTTATTTGTATTATAAATAACCCAGAAAAACGTTTGGGAGCGTTATACTGGTGTAATAAAAGATTACCTGTTTTCACCAGTATCAAATCTTCCAGCACTACATTTTCGGATGAAGCCAAAGCATGTATTAGCCCGGAGCCAGGAATTTTAATCCGAGCTTTTGCAACTTCAATTTCATCCACATCGTCCATGATATCTGCCAATGAAGTGATTATTGTTAGAGGGTTCTTTGACTTGTTACTCACCCATTTGCCACTTGATTGTGATGTGTTGGTATCAGTTGCTTCTGAGAAGGATAAGAAGCTTTTAATAAGGTCTTGTCTTTTGGTAACTCTCAAAAAGGATATGAGTCTTAATAGAAGACTTTGGAACTGGCTTTTGGGACCAGATAATGAACAATCTGAACAGAAAATTACTCGAACGAAGTACTTATCACAGTATTCGTTGGAGATTATTACTTCCATTCTTATGAATGATATTAACTCTACGTCAAACTCTAAATTGAACGCTTATCGTATCTCGTTAGCTTTAATTATGGATAAATGGGAAATAAGTCATCTCATAACTCCAAAAGTATTCTTACCTATAATGAGATCAGCATTCACCGAAAAAGAGAACCCGAAAGAGGTGTTTTTGACTGCCAAATCGTTTTTTGATTCAGTTGAAGCTGAGTACATATGGAAAGATTTGGTGCAACTTATTATCAAACGCGAAGAGTTAGATTTGGTTGAATACATTGTTTCTAATTTTGACATCTCAGAGGAAGAAATGATCATCACTCATATTCCAATAGCACTTGCATCTCTTTTTGCAAATGTGTCTAAAAATGGTACGTGGTTGTCTATTGTTTCTACATTACTGAATACTCTCCCTTCTGAATTTTTAGTTCTTGCAAAAAGTGACATTGAAATAGATAACATTAATCATGATATATTGGAGTTTTATGAAAATGGCATTAATGGTGAAAAAGTGGAACTGCCATGGAAATCTTCTGAATTAACCGCAATTATTTTGCATTCTTTAGTGAAGTTTATTGTCGAAACTTTCGATACTGTTGATGGAAAATTCTTAGGCTCTTTATGTGACTTACTTTGTAGTCTTTTTGGATCGGTGGTAACTGAAGTGGCCAAGAATTCAATAGAGCCATTGCTTCAAAAAATGTTAAGTATCACAATAACTACACCAGAAACTGATATAAGACAGCAGCAAAACAACTTACTTATTGCATTCCCAATGATTCAAGTATTGAATCAATTTGGTTCATTTATCGACCCGCTTGATAAGATAAAGCTTTTAAGAACAATTCTATCCAACTTGTTTGTTGCTTTGATTTCCACTTATCCAGCAAACTACCAAGTAGAAGCCGTAACTGGAATATTTGAATTACAGGTAAGCTTCCTGAATTATCAGATAGAAGCAGGCTTAGTGAAATTATTTTCAAAAAGTACTTCTCTTCAAAGAGCTCGAGCTTTATCCAACTTATGGGCCCATTCTAATCAGTTTGTCGATTCCGATTCATTCCTTGTAAGACCGCTTCAATACGTTTTAGATGATTTATATCAAAGGGATAGTGAAGATTACCCTGACTCTTCTAATTTCATCTCAAATGTGTTAAAGGGTGGTTCATCAAATCGTTTATTGAAACTTATTACAACTCCTCTTTTAGAATTTGAATTTTTTAATTCCAACGTGAGCTCTTTCACGTCCGACGATGATTTGGGTAAATTCTCGTACTATATGCTGTTAATAGTAGATGTGATGAAGACTGACGAAAAACATTTGAAAGAAAGCTTCAATAACGAATTGGCAGTAATGGACAATGCGACGAAATTGGAGATTGTAACGTCAAACCAATGGGACATTTCTACATACAAGTCTCTTGTTTTTAATATCGTGGACAAAGCGATATCTTTAAAAGTTGATAAGAGCCTTTTAGAATGTCCCATTTCTTTAAAGAATTATCACCAAAGTATAAAGAAATCTCTTGAGTTATTTTGCATTTTGCTCACAGGCAATGAACCTCGTTTTATTCAATTATTTCCTAAGATGGTAAGTAATTTTAGTCAATTCCATGAACTTGAAGGTGAAATACCTCGTACCATTGAACTTGTCGAAATTGAATTTTTGAATTGTATATTATACATGCTTTCTATTTCAGAAACTCTGGCAGTTAACTTGAATCTTTTGCATATAGATGACGAATCGAAAGAACCATACATTATTCGTTTCATTACCAAAGGAATTGATAAAACTCAAAGCACTGTGTTATTGAAACGATGGATAGTTTTACTTACCAAATCACTTTACCTTTTTAATGAATCAATTTTCAGTGTTTTGTTGACTTTGAGTGATACTTTAATATCCAAAATTGAGTTTTACTTCAAAAAAGTATTCAACGAAGGTAACTTTTCTTGTTTAGCTGATGTTGAGGAATCTATTTACGTATTATCTACTGGATTGGAAGACTTACTTTCTATAAGTCATAGTTACCTTTTAACTTCTACTTTAAGAGCTAAAAACGATAAATTTGCTCAGAATGGAGGTGATGGATTTTTCGGTAATGTTATACAAGGTGTATTTCTGATTGAATCTCCTTCTATTAGAACTACAGAGGAAAACAAAAGGTACTCTATTTTATTGGCATTTCAAGATGCACTTAAAACAATGCTCATGATGTGGTTATGGGCCGATGGAAAACCATCGATTACTAAAACGAACCAAGTGTCTGATAAATCTTTGGCATACCTTGCAAGGAAAATCAAATTTAAATCTAGGAAGTTTTTAGAGTCTTTGATAGAATTGGAAAGACAAGAAGTCATTGAAGCATTAATTAACACTGGTTCTGATACAAGCTCAACAATTAAATTATTGCATGTTTTGGATGGTGGAAGATCGCAAATCACTTTACCAAATATTTTCAACTCAATTCTTACAAGATTGTATCCTCAAGGTTTGGATGAAAAGCAGAAGTCCTCTATGAGTACAAATGTCAGTGTTAGGGAATTGGCTAGATTTTTGTCCCTTTATATGGAGAGTATTGATGATGACACGGTTTCAGACATCTGGACCACTACTATTCAATTTTTCAAAGAGGTGAACTCTCATGTTACTTCTTTTGTTACAATCCTTCCAGAGCTTCTCAAAACAATTACCACATTGTCCTTAAAATTGACCGGTAACAAGTTCGCTGAACAAGGTAAACCTAAGAAAGAGATAAGTGACCTTTTTGTAAAATTGTTAATGTATCTGTTGAATTCTAAAATTTCAGGAACTTTAATACCTGAAGATGATTACAAAGTCAATGAGAAATCCGATTCTCCAGCTCCAGCATTGAGTAAAGAAGAAATTCCTACTGAAAATGCATTGAAGACTCAAGGAGAATTGCTTGAAACTTTGAAAACCATTATTTTAAATCTAGAACAAATTGTGAAGGAAAACGACAAAATATCTTCCTGTGTGAATTGCATTATTGTCAATTTAGTATCGCCGCAAGTAAAATCTAAAAGGGTGAATGAAATTTCGAATCAAACAATTTCATTGATTTCATTAATTGGGGAAAAACATGCCAACAAAGTTTGGAGATCTACAGTTGTAGACTGTTTTTTTGACAACTCATTTTTCAAATGCAGCATCAGTAAGTTTAGGTTGTGGGAACCAATCATTCAACAATGGATTTTCAACGATAAAGACAGAATCTTAGATGTGTTTGCCAAGATCAGTCCTCCTACTTCAAATGCAACAAATCTTTTCAATTGGAACGAGAGTTCTGAGTTGGAAAACAAGATATTCAATTTGAAAAGAGCAAGTTATTTATTGTTAGTCCAACCTCAAGACTACTTTTTGAACTACCTTGATGAACTTTTCAAAAGATATGAAATTTCTCTTGATTCTGATAGTCCTCCAGCTTATAAGGCAGAAATGTCTACACTTTTAAGAGTTATAACATTAAAATTCAGTGAAATGCATTTGCTTCCATACTGGACTTTAATAAGTCACGATTTGTCTAATAATTTTGTTGTTTTGCAGGAGAATACAACAAAGGAACTTGGAAAGTTACCTAAACCTAATTTGAAGCTAGCTTTGAACAGTTGTAAATTATTAGATCAATTATTACTCTTGAAATATGATGAGTTTAATTTCCAAGAATGGTTATACGTCTCACTTACACCAGAAGTCGTTGTGGAGGGAGTTCAAAGTAACGCTTTGTCGTTAATTGACCAATTTAGTGCAGAAAAGGATTTGAAATCTTTGAAAGGAGAAGCTATCAAAGTAGGCAATCTGGAAGTGAAATTGAGACCACTTCTTGAAGGAATATACGAAATAGATTCTTTAGGAAGGCTCAGAACTTTTTTTGCATCTCTTAGTTTACTCCATTACGAAAGAATGTACAGTTTAAACAAAGCTGATATAGAGGCATGTGTGGCCGACGTTTTAAACGATGTTTTAGTGCACGAATGAGTGCCATAGATAAAATTCATAGATAGAATTTAATAAACATGTATATTCTTAGTAAGACATGGTGTAATTCACGAACCAAATCATTATTATTGTTAACACACATTCCCATGAGTAAAGGTTCAAAAGTGACATTTCATGAAATTTAGGTCTAAAACTCCCAAACTTTTATTATTAACAAGAAAGGTCCCTTGGCCCAGTTGGTTAAGGCGTGGTGCTAATAACGCCAAGATCAGCAGTTCGATCCTGCTAGGGACCATTCTCCCTTCAAGGGGCGTGTGGCGTAGTTGGTAGCGCGTTCGCTTAGCATGCGAAAGGTCTCCGGTT
>JAKTWE010000061.1:0-37785 GCA_030581955.1 Kurtzmaniella fragi | reverse complement strand
CACCCATACACCCATACACCCATACACCCATACACCCATACACCCATACACCCATACACCCATTTTTTTTTTGATTGTGATCTACAAATTTGATTTAATTTCAATTCACAATCTTTAAATATATATATATATATATAAAATAACAAAATATTAAAGAGGCACAACGTTTGTTTGCTTGGAGAAGTTTGGTTGTGCAAGTGATATACTGAGATCTTCAAGATCATAAACAGCATAAGCATTTCTGAGAAAGTTATCACCAAGAATGTTGTTATCGTTTGCTTGAATTCCTAGGTAACAGCTATTGTCCCCTGGATTGATAACCAAGTCTTGAAGAGGAACATCAATTGAAATTCCTGAAAAGTCAAAACTGAAAGTTCCAGTAGTGTTACAAGGCACATAAGGTGAAAACTCATAGCCACTTACCTGTTTATATATTGCTGTAGCAACTGGGACTGGTAAATGAGTCAAAGTTGAGCCACTGTCAGCAACAAGTGAAGCATTGCATGGAATTATTTCACCGTTAACTGTCACACTATTCAAAGTAATCCCAAGCATCCTTGAGTCTCCCGAGTGAGGAATCTTAACTAACTCTCCATCGTACTTGGCTGTATCTTTACCACCAAAAAGTAAAGAGCCTGAAGCTGATACTCTTTTATTAAAATAGAGTGAATAAGCAATTTTGTCAATATAGCCAGCATCTTTTAAAGCAGCAGGAAAGTTTGTGTACCTTTGGCCAGTCTTATAAATAACGCCAGCTTCAAGAGTTTCAAGCCCAATGCCTAAAATTCCGCTACTTTGAGACTTAGTTTTGTTGACCAGAGCAAATTGAAAGTTTTCAAGTGTGGCTGAGGTTCCATAAATAGAAACCGTATCTTCAAAAAAGGCTCCAGTGGAAGAGGTCTTGTCAACATAGTGAATCTGAAAGTCTTTGTGTAAATTCTTAGATGTTGTTGAAGTATCTGGATTATAAGTACCAAAAACATCAATGTCACCATAAAGGTGATTATTCGGAACCCATAAGTCTGAGGACCCAGTGTCAATATCGACACCAATCTTTTGCTTATTACTACCAAATTGTAAATAAGTCAAATAATAGTTAGGTTGGCCAATCAAATGAGCGTTTGTAATTCTCTTATCAATGGATTTGTCAATCTTTTCAGGTGCCGCAACAATATCAAAATCTAGACCTAAAATTTTAGGTCCTCTTACGGTTAAACCGTCAAGGGGGGCTGCAAGAGCGCCAGCAAAATGTAAAGCAAAAGAGAATAAAATATAAGTTGGAAAAACCATTGTTATTAGTTCAATAATAATCAAAATAAGGAATTTTGTACCGACTTAAATAATTTCTTTATCCCTAATGATTCATCTAATGAATTAATATCTGTGAAAGTATAAAGAGGTAAAGTAAGAAAATAACGATAACAAAACTTATAATCAACAAAATAAAACGACTGGCATAACTTTAAAAAGAGCCACTCTGCCACGGCCTTAATTTCAAGATAATTGTATCTATATTGATGTCATTTATATGTTTTATAAATCTGAACTGTTGAGTTTCATGCAAAAGTTTATATCGATCAAGTGAAAAATATTGCAACATACGATAAAAAAGAATAGGAATGGCTCAACTTAAAATGAGAAAAAAATAAAAAGCTCTCGTTTCATATCAGCCCAAGTTCAAGTTCATCTATTCGATATATTCCAATGGGGGTCCAAACTTCCAAAGATCTGAAGTAATTAAATCGAATTGTTATTAAATATATATTAAGTAGTCTTGAAATTTGGCCAGTCGATTTGATTTTTGAAAAAAAAGAAAAGCCCTTGTTTGATACGATTAATACGTTTTACGGATTTTACGATTACTGGCACAATTTCTCTGGTTATGAATATTAAAAAACGAGTTAAAGCCAATTATCATATTTGCTACGATATTATTGATAAGAAATGGTATTTTATGGCAACCAAACTTTAAGCTTTTAGATCCATCATTATGCTACATCAACACCGTCAGTACCCCTTAGGTTGCCCGTATAAAACCGTTAAATTCAGTTTTTGATTCATTACGAAAATGTATCGAATACTCTAACCCATATCATAAGTCCTTTTTGTTTACTCAAATTGATTCTTGGAATGGTAAATGAACTTGTGTAGTTCTGTTTTATATTTTGTTAACGCCGTATTTCTTCTTTCTGTATGAATTCTACATAACAGAAATTGAAAAATAAGAATCAGCTTCTTATTGTTTAAACTTTGCTCGATGTGCAAATTAAATGTGTTAGTTGCTGAATGGCTCTTTCATGGAGGTATTGTCAGATAAAACGATAGGGGAATTATATTTGACTCTGTAGAAAATATTGAAGTGTTCTGTTGACCAAAACTTTTGATAGTTATCACTCTCTAACTTAGCCTAATTTCATCTACATAATGGAAACAATAGACTTATCATCAATAGAACAGATTTTATTTTTTAATCTTTTATACAAAAAAAAAATTAAAAGTATATTATTCTAGATAAATCACAGTTACAAAAGGATGTATTTTTTACATTTTTTGACTTTTTGCGGTCCAAGTACCTCAGCAATAAATATTAATCTGTTGATTTGTGCTTAGCATAGAATAGTATTCAATTTTAGGTGAATATTTCAAGGCAGCAGATAAATATATGCGCCAACGGCTTCTCCGTAAAAATAAATGTTTAATTTAAGCGAGATAAAAATATACTTTGACTCCGCAAAAATATTTAACTACTTAGTGCTAATCAGCCACGATAAATATCAGTTGTAGTTGATCTAATTTCATCAATATTGTGAAACAATAGACCTTATCAAGAAGGAATGGAACAGTCTCGGATAAACTTACACATTTTCAATCTTTTATAATTTAATTTGTATAAAATAAAGGGTGGGGTAAGAACTTGAGTAATTTTATCATGACAACACCAGTTGCAAACTTGAAATTACTGATAGGGCACCTGTAAAAAATACGATTGTAATAGTTTTACCGTGATTAACCGAAATATATATTTATGTAAATAATGTTTTACAATATATTTCATTAAAAAATTACAAGTTCAGAAAAAAATAATTAATCACTATCAGCAAATATGTTTCAACATGTAATTTTAAATATGGTGCATTTATGAATTATGTATTTGTTCAGGCATATATGCAGAGATAAGTATATAAATACGTATAATATATGAATCATATTTACGATGAGATGATTCAAACTCTTTTTTCTCTCCATAATAAGCAATTTTTGAATGGCCCTGAAAATGACACAGGCACATCCAACTCATGAGGCTTCTCATCATCTTCTCCATATTTATCGATTTCCATATCTCTGGTAATAATATATCCTCTCAAAATAAGCATAGTTACTGCAGATGCAAAAAAACAAACCCCAGAGAAAATAGCAGTGTTTTTATAAGTACCAGTACTTTTGCCTGAAGTCAATGCAGAACCAATCAATTGTGAGAATATTGAAACAACACCAAAAAATATCCACAGCATGCCAAAAGTAATGTTCATTTTGGATAGTCCAACTAAGCGGACTAAATTGGAAGCAATTGTTGGAAACACGGTACCAATAAATATTCCTTCAAGTAAACCTAATATAATAGCACCGCCATAATGGCGGACAGGAATCCATACTCCCAAAGATATTATAGCAGCTAAAAAATAAGAAATCGAAGTGATTGTAATCGGTCCAACGATATCAGAAAAAAACCCAGCCGCTGGTCTACCAAGACAGAACCCTAATTGTACCATAGCTGCCACCACAGAACCTTGATGAGCAGAATAGCCTAATGAAATAGTATAGTCTGACATACTATATAATACAATAACGTATCCCAAAACGCATGTCACTAAATAAAAGCAAAAAATCCAAAATCCAGAACTACGAATCACTTTTTTATCAATTAAAGTGAATTCGACTTTATGATGCGAACTTCTATCTTTCACTAATAACATTGCTGTCAATGAAAGTACTGCACAAATTATAGCTTGAGTTCTCAATGCCCAATTAACATTTTTAACTTGAATGATTTTTTGTATACTTAACGTGAATGTTAACCCACCGATCCCACTACCAGAGGTTCCGATCAGGTTTGCTAACACTCTTCTCTTTACGAACCATTGACTGACAAATGTCATTCCTGGAAAACTGGTTAAAGCCAATCCAAATGATTGTAAAATTCCCTGAGTCAAGTATAACTGCCAAATATTCACTGCAAAACTGGCTAAAATACAGGCCACAAATTGAAATATAGTCCCCACTAGAATAGTCATTCTCATTCCAACTCTTCCTTGAAAATAATTGATGAGAGGACAAAATGCAATACCAAGGCCAAATGATAATCCTCCAATCACTGCGTAATCCAGTTCTTTGGCATCTTTGAAATGATTGGTGTTAACGTAGTATGCGTAGTACACACTAAATGCACAATTAGCTCCCCAAGTTGAGAACGTCAACATAAACGACGCTAAAACCATCACCCATGCATATCCTTCATCCATCACCAACTCTTCTTCTTTACCGGCCTCTTCAACGTCTCTATTAATCTCCGATTTAGAGGTCTGCATTTTCAAATCATCTTCATTCATAATTATAAGACCCTTAGTTGTTAATCATCAATGATGTATAAGATAAAATGTGTCAAGAAAATAAAATGATTAAAAAAAAAAGGGTATTTTTTGGTTTTTAATAGAGAGTGGCTCGAGAAACGGTTCACCGGTTCTCAAACACGACAATAAAATCATATGGAAAATATGAGCAATCTCCGAAATTTTAGCATATCAATGCATATGATAACTGCGGAGTTAATAGGGTTTCCAGTCATAACTATATGACTGCTCCGATAACTCGGACCGGCTTTTCACTTAAACGAATATATTTTTTTAATTGTAGTTAATTCGTATGAACCCACTACATGACATATGAATTTAAAACCAAAAAGGAAAGTTTTAAGCGGAGAAAGTCTACATTTGAAGAAAGTAAAAAAAAAAAACATTTATTTGGGTATTTAATTTTGAATAGATAAAGGAACCTTAACCGAGATAACAGCCGAATTTGTCAAAGTTAATTTCAAGTCAATGAAGTACATTCGACACAAATAAGAGTTTTGGAAATCCGGAACCAAACTATAATTATCAAATGCATAACCAGATTCATTTAAAGAATTTTTCTTTGCTAAAGACAAATCAAGATCAATTTCGATATCTCGTGCAAAATTATTTTGACATTTTTTCCAGCTATTGGGCTGCAAAAGTTTAATATCAGGTATATCTAAATCATAACTTTTTGACTTTAAATTACCCAAACAATTAAGCTTTTGTATTAATAATTCTAATTCGTAATCATTTCTCATAGAAGAACCATTATCAATGATGGTGTTTTTCAAATTGGTAAACTTTTGTTGGATTAATTCTGCAAATGTCTCTTGAGTAGAATTGTTGAAAAGCATATCATGATCAAATTCAATTGGAATCTTGGTACTTAAATTATTTGAGATTGAAAACATGATCAATGATGCCTTGATAGTTTTGACATCTGGAAGATTTGAAGTACTTGCAAAAGAAGTATAATTCAAAGATAACGGAATGTTAAGTTTCCAGGTATTTAAAGCAGATTGTAAAACACCATTGGGCCTAAACAATTGACTAGGTATGTATTGAATATCATAATTGGTTTTGGGTGTTGAAACCATTAAATATCCAAGGGTTTTAAGAGATTTGCCAAAACTCTTTCTAGTAAAAGGAAGGATTGATTCATATTTTTTTGAACAATCATATTTAGATAAAGTTTTAGTTGGCACTGAATCTAATGCTTTTTTTGTTTTATAATTATGTGATAAACAATTTTTTGTATTTTTAACAATTTCAACGTATTCCTTTATGTTTTTAATGAAATTATCATAATTAAATTTAATTTCTGCTTTTTGAAATATTTCTTCACTTTTGTTTTTAATATTAGTTGGAACTATTCGAATTGAATGTTCCAATTCTTGTAATATATCAAAATTTTCTGTATTCAAGTTTCGTTCAATGAGTTTGAAATTGATGCTGTATTTGATGAATTTAGTAATTAATCCATTAACTGCAACTTCCATTGAAGGTGGTAGTTTTTGATGAGAATTCAAATCATCAAATTGTTCTTGAACAATAGATTGTGGAATAATAAATGAAAAAAATCTCTTGTAAACCACACCTGGGTTCAATTCACCACTTTTTTCAAATTGAAGTTTAGTATTATCAAAATCATCAAACTCTGGTAAGTTTTCTAAATTACATTCATGACTTGAAGCAACTATATCAACTGATTGTAGAAAATTTTCTACCACTGTTGGAGCTTTCTTATTTAAAGAAGATAAATTTATAACATTTCCTTCAAAAATAACGTGAAACATAGAGAATGGGATTACTCGGTTAGACTTATTTTCTATAAGAGCATACCCAGTTACTCTATCACCCAGACCATACTCTCTAGTTTCACTATTAACAATAGAAGGTGCAATTCCAATAGCGTTGTGCGAAGTCAAAATTACTTCCATTGAAATGTTGCAATTTTTTTGCAGATTATCAATGCTTCTATGCGCATCAAGAATTTTGATACTACTGAAATCAGCATCAAAAGTCGAGAATAAAGTTTCGTCACTGAAGTCAGAATTCAAGGAGCTAGTGATTGTATCAACATCTGAATAATCATCAGTATACATAGGTGCTGGTTGAACAGGAATAGTAGAACTGCTTCCTGTAAATAACGCTTGATGCATTTGATAAGAAGGTAAAATATTAATACTCATGTTGGAAGCTTGATTGTAAGTAGGAATATTGGAACACATGAGGTAATAAGATTCAACGGAAAGAGATCAAAAGAACTAAAAGAAGAGAATAAAAATCTTTAGAGGAATTAGACCTTGTTTAAATATTGATAAAAATCAAACATCAAGAAGGGGGTAATAACAAATCTAAATTTGTCAAAATACTAAACATGTTAACAATTGAATGTATAAACACATAAAAACACACCGTTAGACCAATCATATCACTTAATTTTGCCAAAAAGAAACATAAGGAGTCGTTAAATATTTTTGCAAAATAGGCAAAAACGCAACTTCACGACCAATCATATCAATTTATTGAAGAGATCAGCCGTAAGTGAATCTTAATTGACAGTTTCAATGTTGGAAATGCAAAAAAATAAAGCACGTCTTTCAAAACAAAGCATTCAGCTACAATATGAACCAATCATATCGTTCAAACATGGTTCTAAAAACTTGTTATCATGCAAGCATCAAAGACGAAAAAGTTTAAATGTATGGCATTTTTACTAATTCAATTACTGAAATACAAACAAAAATTTCCAAAATTAGAAGAAGCCCCTTAATACTTTAAAACTATTGGACAAAAAACTTTTTGAGTGCATTAAGAAAAAAATATGGATCCTTTAAATGAGCCAATCATGTTTGCGCATTCACGTCCCAAATAGGAAACTGAGAAAGCTTTTAAAATTTTCAAAGGTTCTAGACGAATATGGAAATGATTATTTCAAAATGATGAAGGATTAATGAGTTAACGTGATGGATTCCACCAATATTTATAATTATGGTAGTATTTACTGATACCCTGGGATAGATTCTTGAAACGTTATAAGTTACTCTACAAAGGAAGTTCAATATCGAGTGTTTGGTTACTGTTTATAACCTATATACAAGTACTTTGCATGATCTATTTACTTGCGGTTCATTTGACCGCGTTTTGCATGAATATCGTAAAAAAATATTAGTCTGTTGTTAGTATGTTATTGTTTTCTTCAATCAGATATCTTAGATCTCTCTTTCAAAATTAATCAGAAGTCTAACGTCTGTAATCTTTTGTAATCATCACTTAAAAAAAAATGTCAACATACCTATTAATAAAAAATTAAAATCGTTAAAACATTATTTACCCTAACCGATAGGAACTCCCTTTTTCACGATTCTTGGTAATCCCTTTACCCAACTTTTGTTGGTTTTATTGTCTATTATAATGAAGACCCTTCCCTTTTGTCTCATTCTTCCTGTCCTTCCAATTCTATGTACCAAATCTGTAGATCTATTAGGTAAATCCATTAAAATAATGTTTTTCACTCCAACAAAATTCATACCACGAGATAATAAATCAGAAGTAATTAAAACTTTGATTCTTGGTTTTTCCAACAGTTCAGAAGGCTTTAAAAATGGTTCAATTTTTTCCATTCTTTGCTTTGGACTATCGTCACCAGTAACACATACAATATCTTCAGGATCTTGTCCATACCTTGAAATTAAAGTGTTCCCTAATGGAACAACATCTTTCTTTTCATTAACGAAAACAACAATTCGTTTAAGAAATCCAGATTCTGTATCATCTTTATGAATGGCATATAACGCTTGAGCAAGACAACGAACTTTAGATCCATTGAATGGAGATGGCTGAGCATCCAAGATTTGAAGACTAATATTCTTCAGAATCTTATGCAACTGAGGAGTATATACTTGAATGATATCTTTCTCATTAGGGAAAAGTTTCTTTAAAGTTTTATTGAAAACTTCAGGAATTGTAGCTGACGCAAAGACAAGATCTGAACAATTTGGAAATTTCTCAACACAATACATGGTATCATCAATCCATGAACGATCCATTAAAGTATCAGCTTCATCCATAACAACATGACGAACTCTTTGAAAAATCAGCCACGGATATTCAACATTTCGAACTTTTGAAATGGTAGCTAATTTACCAGGCATGGTAATTAATACATCAATTCCTCCTGGCATTTTACCAGCTTCAAACAAGATATCATGATGATCTCCCGACCCCCATTTCAAAACGTTCAAGTTCATGGCCGAGCCCTGCTCAGGTAATTCCATAAACTCGGCAGCAACTCGATCTTTAACAAACATTTTAGTGTTCATATGAGGACCAATTAATACTTCATTAGCTCTTTTCAATGACTGATGGACTTGTTCAACAAGCTCCGAGGTAGGTAACATGATCACTGCTCGAACACCTCGATATTGTTTCAAAGCCTTATATTCTTCTGGAGATTTTCTAAAAGCTTCTAATTCTTCTTCTTTTAAATGTGATAAAATAGGAGCCAAATAAGCCCAAGTTTTCCCAGACCCAGTCTCTGCAGCAATGGTAAATATCTTCAATTTCTTTTCTTCATTAGCCACTGCAGATGCTGGTATACTTTCAAGCATTTCTTGACCTCTTTTGGCTGCTAATCTAGCCTCTTGCTTTAATCTAGTCATTCTTGACTTGGTAAGCTTCCGGAGTGCCGCAGCTTGAACAGGAGTTGGTTGGATATCAAGCTCATCTCTTGTTCTACCATCAGTGATTCTATATTGACTTCGAATCTCTTGAACCATGGCTGCACGTACACTTGGGAACACTTTCAAAGAATCAAAATCTCGGTTGGTATTTTCTTGAGTAGTTTTCTTTCTCTCATCCAACGACAACTTCTTAAGATTCGAGAATTTCCCCGCTGAGAAAGGAGTTGCATCAACTGGAAGTTGAAACTTAACTCCTTTCCCCTTAGACAAGTATCGAACTCCTCGAACGATCATCTTGTGGTAAAAAAAATTTTTTTTCACTAGGAAAAAAAAAGATGAAAAACCTTTAAAAATTCATCAAGCTGAATGGGGGGCCCAAATTTTCATTCCTGCACCAATTTTTTTTCCAACATTCATTCACCATCATCAATGCTAAGACCTTTCATAGGAGCCACTATGCGCCTTCCAATGGTGCGTCCTGCTGTCAGAGCGTTCTCGGTGACATCCAATTTGTTGGCAAAAACGTCAGCACAGGGAGGGAAGCAAAAAACCAAGACCGGGTACAAGAAGAAGGCAGTCACCAAAGTGAAAAAGGGTGGTATGACTGATCTTTCATTTAGAGACGCTATTAGAGAATTAGGATATGAAAAATATGCTACACCTATTACTGAATTCAATCTTGATAACCTTAAGATTGAAACCATAGGAGAAGAGGCTAAAATAACCAAGTATTCCGCTAGTACTTTACAAAAACTTCAAACATTATCTTATTTTAAAAAATATCAATATCAAGAAATGTTTTCTGAACCCATTACTTTAGCAGGTTCTAATACTCGTTTGGTAAATGATAAATTCATTCTGAAATTATATACAGAAAATGATTATCAAAGAGCCCTTCTTTTGGGAGCAAAAGGTAATGGTAAACTGACTTTACTTGCACAAACTCTGGCATTAGTAATGGAATCATCATCCCCCACTATTGTTCTTCACTTTAACTCTGCTAATCAACTTAGAGATGGATCTTGTGATTATATTTTCAATAAAAAGATTCAAAAATATCAACAACCAACTTTCACTCAAAATTGGATTAATCAAATTCGTGAAGCAAATCAAGAAATTTTACAATCATTAAAACTTTCTAAAGATATTACTTTTATTAAAGAAAATAAACAAAGAGAAAATTTCAAGAAAGATATGTCTACTTTATATGATTTTTTGGGTACCAATGAATTTTCAAAACAAGAAGAACTGAATGCTTTACAAATTTTCCTTGAAGAATTACAATATCATTCTAAAACTAATCAATTATCTGTTGTTTGGACTATTGATGATATACTGGATTTGATTAATTTATGGAAAACTAGATATAGTCATCCTGATTTTACTCCAATTCAAGTTGGAGAATTTGAATTAGGTAATTTGTTAATTAGCCTTTTAACAGGAGAATTAAAGTTTAATCAAGGTGGAGCTCTTTTTGCTGCTCGTGGAGATCCTTTATCTTATAAAACTTTAGCCGTTGGTATTGGACATCAAGAATATGATCCATTTTGGAAAAATGATATTTGTGAATATAAACTTGCAAATCAAATTTTTGAAAAGAAAGATTCATTAACTATATTAGAACCAGAAAACTTTCTGAAACAAGAAACTCGTACTTTACTTGAATTTTTCAATAAAGCTGGTACTTTGCACTTAAGAGACTACGAGAGAAGAAAAAAGAAGTATGGGATTCATGAACTTGAAAAGGCTAACATTGAAACTCCTAAAGCTGAACCTGAAGAAATATTTAATAATACAGTTCAAACTTATTATACAATGACTTCTGGTAATATTGGAGGACTTCTCAAAAGTACCAATTTTTTGTATCAATGAACGCATGTAAATAGAATTATAATATAAAATATAAACAAAAAGTCACTACTACAAGTATTAATCTATTCGGCGCTATATTTATGCTATGGTACATCATCAAGTAAACAAAGTATCTTCTTCTCTCAAATATTCTCCAATATCTCCTTGTCTAAATGCAACTATTCCGGTAGGTTGCATTCCCTTGGCTTCATTGGTCAGCTTGGAGGAAACTCCAAATCCTAATGGAACATCACTCATGGAATATACAATAAGACCAGCATGTTCTGGAATATCATCTGACATTCTACCAACGTGAGCCTTTAAAATATGATTTCCATAAAGGAAAGGCATCTCACCATTTTGCTTAATCCATATCTTGAATTTGGCGTATTGTGCAAGGTATGGCAATGCTGTGATGTGCAAACGGAACTTCCCGGTCTTGGTGAACTTACCAAAACAAGTCCCAATACTCATAAGTTGTTGACGCAGAACTGAAGTAGCAAATCTAGCTACTTCTTCACTTACGTAGTAAACTCGATCTTTCTGTAATCTGAACACATGTGGAGCGGTCGGATTATCAACCAAAAAGGATATGTTTCTTCCAATATAGTTGGCAAGCTTCTCAAAAACCACCTTGGTCTCTTCTTCTGTCAATGATCTCATCTTATTGTTATCTAGAAAGAAAGAATAACTGGGAGTTTTAGATTTAAGATGAAAAATCTGGAAATTTCCATCACGTGTGAGATGAGATGGGTTTGAAAAATTAATCTTGTACTGTGGTGGGTGCATGCAGGACTTCACCCCCAAGCTTTGTGCTTGCGAAGAGGTGCTTGAAAAACCATTTCTTTGCAAACAAAATCATTCTTACAAATGAGTGATGAAGTGGATGAAAACGTTTACAAACGCGGTCAACAGGATAAATGGACTCGTCCCCGTAGAGGAGACGACCGTCCAGACGACAAAAAGAGGTTCAAGAGGGAACACAAGGTCCAGTAGGTACGTTTTTGGAATAGCAGCATTGATGATGAAATAATCATAGATATGAATGATTTTATGCTTATTTTGAATCATATACTGCATTCATAATTGTCAATTTAGTCCTTTACTAACATTAGGGAATTTAAACCTCGTTTAGATGAAAATGGTAACCCAGTTCCTAAGTCAGAAAGAAGACCCAAGAAGAAAGTAGCAGTAATGATGGGTTATTGTGGAACTGGATATAATGGGATGCAAATACAAACTAATCCTAATGTTAAAACCATTGAAAATGATCTTTTCAAGGCATTCGTTAGTGCTGGAGCCATTTCTCAAGATAATTCCGATGATTTAAAAAAAAACGGGTTTATGAGAGCTGCTAGAACTGACAAAGGGGTTCATGCAGCTGGGAATGTTGTTTCTTGTAAATTGATCATTGAAGATTCTGATATTTTAGAAAGGATTAATAAGGAATTGCCAGATCAAATCAGAGTTTGGGGAATTGAAAGAGTTAACAAGTCTTTTGATTGTAGAAAAATGTGTTCTTCTAGAATTTATGAATATTTACTTCCAACTTATTCGCTTTTACCTCCAAAGCCAAAGACCGTTTTGGCCAAACTTATTGCAAAATCTGCCCAAGAAAACCCAGAAATCCTTAGAGATGATCCGGAGGGTGAACAATGGTGGAAAGAAACCAAGGAAGCTATTCTTGAAGCTGGCTTGACTGAAGACGATCTTTCAAAAGCTCAAGAACTTCTTGAGAAACAAAATCAAAATGCTTATAAACAAGAAAAAGAACAAGGAGAAGAAGAAGAAGAAAAAGAAGAAGAAGAAGCACAAAAAGGCGAAGAAGAAGAAAAGGTCCAACAACAAGAAATTCCAGAAACAAAAGAGTCTGTTCAATTATACGATAGTGAGGGTAAAATCACTGAAAATGGGAAATTGATTCGTTCTATTAAACAAGTTGAAAACAAAAGACGTAGAGCTTATAAAGTTTCTTCACAACGTCTTAACCTCTTAAGAGAAGCACTTCAAAACTATGAAGGATCTCATAATTTCCACAATTTCACCGTGGGGAAGACTTTTAGAGATCCATCTGCTCAAAGATATATGAAGAAATTGACAGTATCTGATCCGTTTGTCATTGAAGGAACTGAATGGGTATCTATCAAGATTCATGGCCAATCTTTCATGTTACATCAAATCCGTAAAATGATTGCCATGGCTGTACTTGTTATTAGAACCAGATCTCCTCTTAGTAGAATACAAGATGCATTTGGATCCACCAAAATTAATATTCCAAAGGCTCCTGCCTTGGGTTTACTTCTTGAAGCCCCTGTTTATGAAGGAATCAATGGACAACTTGAAAAATTCGGCTATAATCCGATTGAATTCTCCAAATATCAACAAGGTATGGACGCTTTCAAAATGAAATACATTTATGATAAAATTTATGCTGAAGAAGTACGTGAAAATGTCTTTTATGGATTCTTCGGGTTTATTGATACTTTTGAAGGTAATGGAGATACTAAGGAGGGAAGACATATTTTTGATTTCTTAGGAGCCAAGTACATTGAAACTGAAAGTTTGAAAGAAAATCGTAAGCGAATGCCAAGAGTTGAAACCAAAGACGATGAAGTTGTTTCTTCAACCAAAGAAAATGAACAACAAAAATCAGAATTAGAAACTAAATAGACGATTAAATTGATTTCTTGTATTTATAATATATTTAATTTTCTAAAAAAAAAACATGCATTTACCTCTATATTTAAATCCATGAAGGATTAAGTGATTGCAGTTGTTGCTGAGGAGGATGGCCCGGCGTAGGGTAATTCCGAGTACCCAGTGGTTTCCTTTGTTGAATCATCATTCCTTCTGAAAGATCTGGTTGTTGCATTTGTCTATTTTGTAATGATTGTTGCATGTGTGGAACCAGTTGCTGAAGCATTTGATTAGAACCTGATTGAGGAGTATTGAGATTACTCATCATATGACTTGGGTTATTATTATTATTGTTGTTGTTGTTGTTGTTAGATGCATTCAATGAAGCATTTGTAAGAAGATTGTTGGGGGTGTTATTGTTATTATTCGTGCTGGTGTTTGTGGGGTTGATATTATTGTTGACATTTGTATTGGTGTTGTTATTTTCATCAGCATCTGCAATCTTACTTTGTTCCCTTTGCTTTTCTTGTTGGAATTTATATAAAGTCCAATCAAACACATAATCATATCGATAATTTTCTCTTTTAAATAAATCACGGAAAATCTTTCTCAAATACAGATAATCAGGTTTATCATCAAATCTTAAAGTTTTAATATAATTCATATAATCAAGAAATTCTCTTGGTAAACCTTGAGTTAAAACATCATTTGGAGTTGTAATTTTCTTTTCCATAATTCTATCATATTTTTGTCTTTTAGTAGCAGCTTTAAGACCTTGCCAAGGTAAAGATCCACGACAAAAATAGATAAGAACATAACCCAAACTCTCTAAATCATCTCTTCTCAGTTGTTCAATACCTAAATGAGTATTTACTGATGTATAACGAGCTGTACCTGTTAAATTTTTATTTTCTCTGTAAGGAATATGAAGATGAGTTCTTGGATCTCTATATTTTTTGGCTAAACCGAAATCAATAACATTGACTTGCAGACCTCTTCTACCAATTCCCATAAGAAAATTATCTGGTTTAATATCTCTATGGATAAAACAACGAGCATGAATATATTCAATCCGACAAATAAGTTGATCTGCCAATAATAATACCGTTTTATAGGTAAATTTACGGTTACAATAATTGAACAAATCTTCTAAAGAAGGACCTAATAAATCAATCACCATAGCATTATAATCACATTCAGTACCATACCAACGTACAAATGGAATTCCTACCCCTCCACTCAAAGCTTTATAAACTTTTGCTTCATATTCAAGTTGTGGGTGCTTGGCCTTTGTGTTTTCAAGCTTGATTGCTACTTCTTCACCACTAATAATGTTAGTTCCCAAATAGATATCACCAAAAGATCCGGATCCAATCTTACGACCGATTCTATATTTCTTACCGACCCTTAAATCCATGATCGGCGCTTTTGGAGTATTGGTTTAAGCAGAAACTTGTTGAAGAAAAGGGGGAAACAAGATAAAAAAAAAACCAAAGTGAGTAACTTTCGTTATTGTAACTTCTCACAAAGTTGAGAAAAAATAAAGTAAAAAGAAAAAGGATTTTTGAAGAAGGGAAAAAAAGAAATAACTGAAGGGGAGAAGAATGTGAGAGCGAGAGAGAGAGGGATAGTAGATGTTAGGAGATACTGAAATGGATTAAGAGAGTTTAACAGCGATTAAGAGCGATTGAGAGTAAAACTCTATAGTTATATTAGTAAAGTACAACTAGTCGAGTGATGAGTTACATTGAATTCACCACCTATTTGTCCGCCCACAAACACCGATCTCAATCTTGTTTCATTCACTGTGTTTCAAACCCTATAGCTTGAAAGTTTAAAGGTGACTCCGAGTCAAATTTGAGGAAACCAGGTATCGGTTTCTTTTCATACGATATATGCACAAGTAACTCAATGTACAAATACTATTTACTGTAAATACTGGCCTTACCCATGTGCTTTTATGCTCATTTATACTACTCTCTTTTAAGCTGCTTGTAATCAGATCGGAAAAGGTTTGTTCGTTAGGCGCGCAATGTTCAAGAGCGGGTATAGTATAAATAAGGGCACCTAAATGCATAGTCCTGTTTTGTGGGAATTAACTAATCAATCAAGGGTCTACATTATATTTATTAGCTAGTCACTGATTCAAATCAGGGGTTTTTTTTTGATGTGTTCCTGTTCTTGCTCCTGTTCCTGATTCCGATTCTTTTCCTCGTTCTTTTTTGTCTTAATTATCACAGGACACCGCAATCGTTGACGCCTCATGGTCTTGATCTCTATTTATTCCGAATTGGTCCATATACAGGTCATTCAATACTACCAGACATCCCAATTCAAGACAAAGAACATGTATTATTGAAGATTGACGAATTTAAGACTTATTTCCTCCCCACCGATTTCTTTTTTGAATATTAATGTCTATTATGTTACAAAGGTCTGACTTGTGGTGGCCCGCCTCACTCACTAACAGTGGTACGTCTTTCCTCGAGTAGGTATTTTTTTATATTTTTTCTTTATAAAACTTCTTCGTCGGCTTTACGGGACAGGTGATGAAACGATTTGAAATAGTTACAATTGTGTCAACAAAAATTACAATTGTGACTTGTCATTACCATGTTTTTGGATAAGATATATATTCTAGTAATAATACCGGTATTCATTGAGATTATAGTATATCTAAAGCTCTACAGTTAAATCAATTTATCATCACTTTATCCTTTGCCTGAATAAGCTATAATGCAATAAACATTTTCAGTTTTTAACGCATGATGGCGTACTCTCAACTTTCTGAACCCAAGTAAATAACCAATATTTTCCAAATAAATAAATCCATTTTGTTAGTCACGTCAATTCGTGTTTGAAATGTATTATTCACTATAATTTCATCTTATATTAATTATATTTCTACGTCAATAAACTCAAATCGATGTTCTATTGTGTTCCACGTATTATGTATTTATTTATTTTAATTAAATCAGCACTCTTCTTTATTTTTAAAATTTTACTACTGTGCTTCAGCCACTTTCTGTTTCCTCAATGCAGCCCTGACCGATCTTTACAATCAAGTGTAAATTAAACAATATAAAAAAACAATCATATATAACATCACCAAAAAAATAAATATTAAAATATATCAAAACTGAAATTATGATCATGCAATCTAAGATTAAACTCTTCACATCGCAACGTTGGGAGACGAAAACAATAGTTATGGTTATATTGATCCTTAAGTTTTATAAACATCTAATTATAGTTTGTATATCGAGATTATAATCGAGACTCAAATACCTGCTCCTTGCCGCCAGGGTTTTTTTTTCTTTACACTTAATATGTTTATTATTTATAATTATTTTTAAATTTTTCTTTATTTTTTATTTTACGACCTGCCAATGCTGACAATTTTAGCTTATTTATGTGTGGCAGAAATTTTTTTTTGTCCTGCAGCAAAAGAAGAGATGCTGCTGCTGTGTTTTTTTTTGACCGCCGTTCTCCTTTGCAACAATATTTACCCTTATCTTGCGACGTCATCCTTAATAAACAAAGCTATCAATTGATTAAATTAAGTTTAAGGATAGTCATTTAATTAGTTTAGTTACTTAAATGACTTTACGTGGGATCGAAAAATTACAATCATTAATTATTATTAACTATTAAATATTAAACCGCTGTGTACGGCGGCGTTATCACAAGTAAAACCTGTAGGTATTCAGTTATTAGGTATAGAAAAAAAAAACACTCACAAACATTAACACATTTTTTTAAGCAGCAATTGGCTTAGAAGAAGAAGTTTTCTTAAATCTACCAAAGAACTTGTTAAGGAAATCTCTGCTCTTCTTTGGTTCAACACCGGTCTTTTCTGAAACCTTGGTAACAGCGTTTTCAACCTTAGCTTCAACACCTTCAGTCTTGGTTTCAGCTTCCTTTGGAGCTTCAGCAACTGCAGCGGTTTCAGTTTTAGTTTCAGTTTCAGCTTCAGTGGCAACTGGAGCAGCTTCAGCTTCAACATCCTTAACAACAACTGGTTCAGTAATTTCTGGTTGTTCAGCAGTAATGTCCTTAGATGGTTCAAGTTCTTCATCAGCAACAGCCTTAACTTCCTTTGGTTCATCTTCGACCTTAGCAATAACTTCTGGTTCTTCAGCCTTAACTTCTGGTTCAAGAGTGGCTAATTTTGGTTCTTCAGCGGCAACTTCACCGTCAACTTTTGGTTCAATTTCACCAACAGTGGCTTCAGCATCCTTAGTGGTGGTTTCAGCTTCCTTAGATGCTTCTTCCTTTTGATCCTTAAAATCTGGCTTTTCAGTGAAAATCTTAGAAGCTCTCTTGACTCTGTCTTTAATACCCATTTTCGAAATTATTTTAATTTAAAACTAATATGAATTCTTAAAACTGAGGCTATCGTTCCTTTTATATCCATGTTTAATATTTAGATAATAAGCTCATAAACAATCCACACTAGTGCATGACCGTGTAAAAGGTACTGCAGATACGTTCCAGTTGCCTTTTATAAAGCCCGCGTCTGACTATTTACTAAAGGTAATAGAACGTAATCTAAAAAAAAAACAAATAAAAATTTTTAAAAAAAAAAACTTTTTTTTTAAAAATTTTATTCTTATTTTTTAAACAACAGCTAAATAACAAACTTGTTCTATATTAATCGGCACATTCTTCAAGTACAGCCCTACCGAATTAAGGCAAGTCGAAAAAAATAAAACGCACGAATAGGGAACGCCTTCTTTCCAGATTTAACCGCTTCCCATTAGGATCCAAAACCGGATGATTTCGTCGACTGAACTGTCAATTTGTAGATATGCTTCGTTATGACACTTTGTCATAATAAAGGTTTTTTTTTCCCTTTTGATACTTTACACTATTTCCTTGGTAATAACAACCATGTATTGTACTCGAAACTTGTTTCTTTGCAAGCTTTCCATCCCAATTGGGTAACACCGTAATAAGATTAAAAATCGTCAACCTTTTAAAGTATAAAAGGAAAAATAAAATATTCTAAAAACAATAAACATCGCGTCGTCTGCGTTCTATTTTCACCTGGTTTGATTCTAAATTGGATATTTTTAACTTTGTCCTTTCAGTTGTTGCTGTTATTCAAGTGGGTTTGAATAGTTCTATCAATAGTAGTGGGTCGCGATTTTCCATCTAAGCACAATAGATCACAGTATGGAATGTAATCATAAAAATGTGGTATGTTGCAACCAAGGATTTGAAATGGTTGTTATAATGAGTGTGGCTAGTGTTTTTTTTTTTTGTTCTTGTTGCAAGATGAAACATGGCCAGAGTTATGAATGCAAGTGTACAGCCGAGTATAAATCGTGAATCACGAGGTCTGGAGTTTAGGTTTATGACATATGGTTATGATGGGTGTCAAAGGAAGCTGAGTATAGGAAAGTAGTAAAAGTAGTAAACGTATATATGTATTAGTATGGTAGATAATAGTAAAAAATGGTAAAAATGGTAAATTATGGTGGATCATGTAAATTTTGGTAAATCATGTAATTATGTAATTATACAAATCATTAATTATCTAAATACGAGTACTACGAATAGCATTTGGTGTGCTCGAGTTTCTTACTATGCCTTCTTTTTCAGTTCGTAAGTTCGTTTTAATTTTATTTGTTTTTACCTTCATTTTGTCATCTTCACATATATCCTTCTCTCTTAATCAACCCTCGATCATTTCTAAATCAACCCCCTCGATCAACTAAGCTCATTACCCTCACTCCACATCACCACCTCGGATCTACCGCTCTATCTTTACCTTTCTCCACTTTCATACACTCTTCTCACTATCTGTCCAATCATTCTGCGGCTTACATAATAAGGTTTCTGAGCAACTCCAATTTCTTCTATATACACACTACCATACATCTGACTAATGTTCCTACCAAGAAACCTTTTTCATCGTGTTTTACAAAGAGGGCACTTTTCAACCAAAGGAAAAGAATACTTCGAAATGTCCCATAGTGCAACAACCTCAATAAGGGATCAACAGAACGATATGTTCTTTGGTTCCGAGGTACTTAATCGTGTTTCGTTCTTGAGAGAAAACCCAGAGTTTTTGTCTCTGTGTGCAACTCACCCTTCCTCTAGATTTATCATTTACAACCGTACCAATCCTTTGATCAATAAGACCTTGCAAGATAAGTTGTTGTTGTTTGTCAATGGTGATAATCAATCTAATCAATTGTCTACTGGTATCTGGAATCAACCACTTTGGCGTAAAACTGTAGATCAATGGGTGCAAGATAATAGGGATTATCTGGAAACTAGTCGACATGAGAAACCAACAATAGTGTTTTTAGGTCTCGAAGATGAATCTGTTGGATTAGATTTATCTAGTTTAAAGATATCAGAGGGAGTTTCCCCAGAAAAGTACTTGGATTTCCAGAGTAAATATCAAGGAATTCCTTATTTTGCAGTTGATGTTTCTGAATCCAAAGAATTAGCTAATTTCTTTTATGAACAAGTTCCTACTGCCACCAAAGATACTGTTTTTTATACCAAATCAAGAAAACATTACTTGGGTTTCAATCATAAAGAAGCTGCATTATATTCTCAAGGTAAAATGTATCTTGATTGGTTAAGTAGAAATCTTTTCTGTCCAGGTTGTGGTAGTAAAGTGATTCCTATCCATGGAGGAGGAAAGTTGAGATGTACAAACAATGGCTTAACCACTCGTATCAACAGTGATGGTGAAGAAGTGGAATCTTATTTATGTCCAGTTAAAAATCGATCTGTTTCCAATGTTTCCTTCCCTAGAACGGATGCAGTAATTATTACTGCTATTACAAATACTGACAGACTGAAGATTTTATTATCTTTATCCAAGAAATATGAATTCACTAAAATGTACGCTTGTACCGCTGGATTTATGGAACCTTCTGAAACTGTTGAGGTTGCCACCAAACGTGAGATTTGGGAGGAAACTGGGGTTTGGTGTTCGAAAATTAATATTGTTTTGACTCAACCTTGGCCATTTCCTGCTAATTTGATGATTGGATGTATGGGGATTGTTGATTTTAACAATAAAAACGAAATAATCAATTTGGGTCATGATAAGGAATTGGCCGATGCTAGATGGTTCGATACAGAGCAAATTAGAAAGTGGATCGACCAAGGAATAGAAGTAGATAATCCAGAAGGCATTTTGTTGCCCAGTCCAGAATCCATAGCATTTCTGTTGATCAAAATGGCCATTGACCAGCGTCCACAAGAAAAGTTGTAATTCATCTCATATATAATCGAAGAACGATATACGATGATGGTTTATTTGCCTGATTTTAGACTTTTTTGTCTTTTTGCCTTTTTGCCTTTTTGCCTTTTTGGACCTCCATTTACAAACATATTTTTTTCAATTTAGAATCATGCTATTTATACAGTCTTACAATTCATCAATATATACGTTTTTTAAGTGTTGTAGTCTAATCCATGTGCATGGTCTTTCCCTAAACTTTGTTCTTGTTCTTTTTATTTTATTTATTTTATTTTTTTTCCTGTCCCATTTAATGCGGCAACCCACTATCAAATATTCTTTCATCCAAACTGATAATGACTGATGTTGTAGGCGACATTTCACGCGCATTAGAAGATATATCCATCAAAGAGGAACGGCAAACTGACGATCAAGAATATCTCTTACCGGATTCAGGCCAACTTAACGAGGAAGATCTTTATTTGGCTCAATTACTTGCCCTTGTAGACAAGTACGAAAGAATGGCAAACGGAGATTTTAGATTGAACTTTATCAATGGATCGTTGAATCTCAGTAGAGCCAATTACAACACGGGACTGCTAGGACGCAAATATGGACCGGAAGCCTTGGATATGAGGGAAAGATTGGCTGGAAAGTCTGTTACACGCTGTGACAAGGGACAATACAAATTGGAAGATCATTTAAAAGTACTCAGAGAGACTAAACGACAACAGAGAGAAATTCAAGCAAAGGCTAAGGGCGATGAATCAAAGACTTCCAAAACCATAACCTCTCCAACCCTCAAATCGCAAGATAAATCACCGGAAACCAATGATTTAACCAAGAATGTTCAAAGTGTAAGTACAGGCAACAGTACGGAAGCCACGACATCGGTGAAACTGCGTAAATCCACAACCAAGACTATAAATATGAGCAAACCTACAGATATTAGCGTGAATTCTGGCATAATAGACCCTATAGTTCAATTTGGTGGCCTTGTTCCCTATCAGCTTCGTCAAGCACAAGGATATTTTGAAAAATGGCTTGAAAACGCAGTAGAAATGATTAATTTACGGAAACAAATCAGCGATATGATAGATTTAATAGAAAAGAAGGAGATTCAACCACCACAAACGCATTAACTACATCGATACTAATATTTAAAGTTTATATTTATACATACAACCTCCTAATCAGAGTACAAGTCACTATCATTTTCGTAATCTTCAGGTCTAATAATAGGTTTGTTTTCATCGTCACTGCTATCTTCTTCATCATCTTCATCCATGTCATCCCCTTCAACAGCTTCTCCTCCTTCCTTTTGAGCCTTTCTACGAGCCTTTCTTTCCTCCTTCTTTCTGTTTTTGGCATCAACATTGGCCTTTTGTTCAGCTCTTCTTTTGGTTTTAAGTTGAGCAGCAATTTCATGCTTCTTTTCCAATGCCTTTTGTTCCTTCCCAGATTTCTTAACCTTGGTATGGTAAAGAGTCTTGGATGATCCCACCAAACCTTCTTCAATCTTCATTAACGACATGTTAATACGAGGTCCTAATTCAGTCAACTTGATGGCTCGTTTTTTGGTTTGAGTCCCTTCTTCATCACCATCCTGTTCTTGCTTTTCTTCTTCCCGTTTCTTTATAAGTTCTCTTTTACTTGGAACATGATCATTCTTAATTTCCACAATAGCATCATCTTCAACTTCACTATCAGAGGTGGCTCCACCCACAGCATAAGGATCCAATAAAAGATCAGCAACATCAGTGGCCTTGGATAAATTAGGTAAACTTTTCTTTAAATTATGATGCAGATTAATTAATTTTTTAACATTTCTATTCCCATCAACCAATTTGGTATCGATAGCATAATGTCTCCATTCAATTTCATCGGTTTCTGGATCTTTCAGAACCATCAAGACTCTTTTAATCCCACTAACTTTGGTCAGTTGTGGTTGAATAGGTGGGAACATGTTTTGTAAAACTGTAACTAATAATTTTTCATGATGACTATCAGTATTTACCAGGAATCCATTTAAAACAAGTAAAGGAGGAGATAAATAATGCACACTATCCTTACCAACACTCTTAGGACGTCTTAAAATCTTTCTGACATCTTTGGAAAGACTATATGAGTTGACTTTGAATTGTAAATTAGGTCCACGAGGCATTTTACCTATTCTTAAAGACACATTACCAGTGTCTTCATTTTGATTGAAAATGAATAAATCACTGACCCCTAATGGACCTGCCATCACCACAAAGTCCTTAAGTTTGTTAGTCTTACGTTCTCTCAAGTTGATAGCGGTATGGGGTTGCATTACATTTCTAAAATCTCTTACCAATTGTGTAAGAGAATGATTTCTCAATGACAGCCCGAGATGAAGTACCATGGATCTTGGGATCTTGGCCAATTCTTCTTCGGACACCTTGGTATGAGTTCTTGTCTTTGTCTGTATTTTGTTAGTACTTATATATTGAAATCAGTCTTGAATTGCATTTCAGCCCAAAAACAGGCCTTCTGCTCATTTGTTGTGATTCTACATACTCTTCTTTTAGCCATGATGGGTGTATTCTCAAATATCAAATTCACTGGTTTTCATCTCATCTCATCGCGAATTATCGGTAGCAAAGTCCTGCACACGAGGACGAGACACTAATTTTTCAGTGGAGATCACAAAAAAAAAAGCAAAAAAACAAAAAAAAAAAAAAACTCCTCTCTTATTCAATTTGTACATTACTAACTCTTCACAATGGCTCCATCAGTGAAAAAGGTGCAAAAAAGCTCGAAAAGTAACGATGTCAAGGCTTTGGCCGAGAAAATCAAGCAAAATGCTTTGAAAAACAACAAACCAGCCGCAAAAGAGGATGAACCGGTGACTACTGCTCCAGCACAAATCTCTACTGAAGTGAGTCCAGATGCCCCTCCTAAATTTGAATCATTTGCTGAATTAAAACTTGTTCCAGAACTTCTTGAAGCTATTGAGGGTATGAAATACACTAAGCCTACCCCTATTCAAGCCGAGGCCATTCCGCATGCTTTAGAAGGCAAAGATATCATTGGTTTAGCGCAGACTGGTTCTGGTAAAACTGCAGCTTTTGCCATCCCTATTTTACAAGCACTTTGGGAGGCTCAAAAACCTTATTTTGGGCTTGTTTTGGCTCCTACCAGAGAATTAGCTTATCAAATCAAAGAGACATTTGATGCTCTTGGTCTGGCAATGGGTCTTAGATCGGTATGTATTGTAGGTGGTATGGATATGATGGGTCAAGCTAGAGATCTTATGCGTAAACCTCATATTATTGTTGCTACTCCAGGACGTATTATGGATCATTTAGAACATACAAAGGGATTTTCTTTGAAAAATTTACAATATCTTGTTATGGACGAAGCTGATAGACTTCTTGATATGGATTTTGGTCCTGCTCTTGATAAGATTTTAAAAATCATTCCAACCACCAGAACCACTTATCTTTTCTCTGCTACCATGACAAATAAGATTGCCAAGTTGCAAAGAGCCTCCTTACATAACCCAGTAAGAGTAGCTGTTTCTGATAAATATCAAACTGCAGATAATTTGGTTCAACTGATGATGTTAGTCAGTGATGGATATAAGAATACTATTTTGATTCATTTACTTAATGAACATATTGGGAAATCGATTATTATCTTTACTAGAACCTGTGCACACACTCAAAGAACTACATTACTTGCAAACATTCTTGGATTTTCAGCTGTACCTCTTCATGGTCAACTTTCTCAAGCTCAAAGATTGGGTTCTTTAAATAAATTCAAACTGGGGAAATCAAACATTTTAGTTGCCACTGACGTTGCATCTCGTGGTTTGGATATCCCTCTGGTGGATTTGGTTATTAACTATGATATTCCTACTGACTCTAAAGCATATATTCATAGAGTAGGACGTACTGCTCGTGCTGGGCGTTCTGGAAAATCTGTATCTCTTATTACTCAATATGATTTGGAAATGTATCTTAGAATTGAACAAGTCTTGAGTAAGAAGCTTCCTAAGGATCCTTCTCCACCAAAAGATGAGCTTGACGCTTTACATGTACACGTTGATAGAGCTGCTGCTGAAGCAATTAGAAGAACAAAGGAATTCCATGAAAACGCAAAGGGTAAAAGAAGAAGAGACGACAAAGATAGAGAAGAAAGATAGAGACAAAAACGAAAAAGATAGCATCGGATATATAAATAACTAATAAATACTAAACAACTAATAACTAAGCAATTAACCACTTTTAACACTTTATGTAAAAATACGAACTAAAAAACCTTGAATCCCATACCGAACCCGGGATTTCTTTGAACCTAACCTTGCAAAAAATGCACTGGACATTCTCCATACCCTTTCTTATTAAACCAGTCCTTTATACATTTATAATGAAAAACACATAAGCATTCCAATCTTCCCACCTTATCTCCTGGTTTCAAGTTTTCCAAACAAATTATGCATTCTTTATTACTCTTCTCAGATTCATTGACTGTAGATATATCCAGTCCCACACTAGCATTGATTACTCCTTCATATTCCGGTTGTGTGGAACATGATCCTATATTCATCCCTTGAGTTTCTTCATCGTCAATGGTTTCATATTTAGGAGGTGGGATAGGAGGAATATTATAAACCAACATCTTATTTCTAGTATGCATTCGATTCCCATTAACTTTAGGACTACGTTGATGATCCATACTAAAATCATATTGTGTCAAACAGTCACTGATATGAGCCTCTTTAAAGGCTTCAAAATCTTCAACTCCATTACCTTTAAAGAGTTTGGATAAATTAACTGCACAAACAGGACATAAATCATGATCTGAAGCAGAATCATCAGTTCTATTAAAGGAAGAATGTGTGGATGATTGGACTAGCTTCGTACGAGTGGAAGAGCCCATATGCTTCAGAATACTTGAATTAGACTCATTACTATGATACAATCCAGCACTTGATTCTCCTCTAGAATTACTTGGACCTCCAACACCTGAAGATGAATTTGTAGGTGGTTCTGATTGATTGTTGTTATCTTCTCGTTCTTCAAACAAAGCTCTTCGTATCATTCGAATTTCTTCCACACAAGAGTCACATGTTCTATAGATTTCATAAGGTAATGCTCTAGTTCTACCTGCTGGAACAACTATCATGGTGGAGGCAAAATATCGAATTTCTTGATTGGAACACCATCCACAAACAACTTGTCCACACTTCCGACAATGATGACGACGATTAAACAAGGTGAACTTGCGTTCACATAACGAGCAATCATTACAGTTCAGATCCGGCTGCCAGACGGGTTCACTCATAGCACAGATCAATCAAAACACTCTATCAAAACAGGGGATGTGATGTAGCAACAAAAAAAAAAAAACACTGATAGATAACAAAAAATAAAATGGTATGAATTGGAGGGACATTTAAGTAAAGAAGGTCAGAGAGTTGCGCATATTGACAGGATAAACAAGAAAGAGTGTGGGGGTGTGGTTAAGGTAGTGCGAGCACAACATAGCAGCCATAAACCTGTAAAATAAGTAATGTGGCATTATAAATTAGTTATGTGTGAGCTGTTAATACTAATTAGGTAATGTGTTGATTGGGTAATTGATTAGGTTCTATAATATTATTAAATCAAGGAAGAAGGAACTTCTTGGTTGGATGGATCTAAATCATCCTGATCAACTGATAATTTACTGCGTCATGTAAGATATTAAAGAGTCATTTATCTGCACACAATCAAACTGTGTAGTAGTCACTCAGTTACCGTTTAATCTTCCCAATTCTGATAAATTCCACTCTACTTTTCTTGGGGGGTTCTTTTGCTTTTTAACTGTATTGGGCTGCATGGATAACTTTGTTTCATATGTATAAGTTTAAGCTTTTGTTGCAGTTTCAAGCTATGCTGTTATTTTGACTTTTATAGTTGGTTGTATTACTGTTGTTTTGATCTTTGTGTGGTGTTTATTAAGCAAAAGTATAAAGTGCATCAATCACTATTTTAGTGAGTGACATTAATTTTGTCGCTAATTTATCAATTTCATCACTATTTATATTTGGTTTGGTGCACCCAATTTTTAAACCCATTACCCTTCGAGTTCGATCTGCATGTACTAAAAAAAAAAACTCGTTTTCACTCTCAATCAAACAAATCCATGATATGACCGACCGATTGACCCAATTACAAGTCTGTTTGGACCAGTTGGTGGCCCAATTCAACTCCACCATCAATTATGTTAATAACAATAGTGAACAAACCCTATTGGACGACGATGAGAACTCCGTTGCTAACTTAGCAGCGCTGGCTCCCTTGCCTGGACAACAACCCAATCAACCACCAAACCAGGGCCTGCCAAATGTCGATGAAGGTGGCAGCAATAAGCAAAGCACTGCAAATAGTGTTTCAAATCAACCGTCAGCTCGTGCGGAAGCAGAGCTTAATTTTGACAACACTATTAACGAGTTGTCCACTGATATAATCCTTAAGCTGCGTCAATTGAGTATGCTTATCGATTCATTACCAGGAATTGGGGTTCTGCCAGAGAACCAACTTAAAATCATAGAGGAGCTTTCTACTGAATTGGAAGATGTAGAATTAGAAAGAGTCAAAAAAATAGAAGAAAAGGATAGGTTGTTGGCATACACTGAAAAGTTAATCATGGACGTTGCTAGAGGGATTTCTGATTCCATCTAACTACAACCAAATTTATAGAGAAAAACAAAAGGTTACTGGCAAGTATTAAGTGTCGTTTATTCATTTCATTTAATTATAGATGTTGCATTTAAGTCCCCAAAGATACCACCATCTTGCAGTTTCACAAGCTTCATTAGTCCATGTTGTACCGTAAGTCAGTGGAATATAAGTGATAAATGAATACAACGTGATGACAAGTATACATATTGAAATGAACCCGGTTAAATATGGTCTAACTGTCAGTTGATATTCCAGTATTTGAGCAAGGAGTAAGATCCCAAAGTAGAGAGATGGTAAATACTTGTGAGGAAATTGTTGTCTAATAATGTCGAAAGTTGGAAGAAAATGTACAAACCAAGCTAACGCCAATTCTAAACTTGCACCATAAAAGATTTTAGCCAGAGGCAGAATCTTGACAATTTGAAATGGATTTAAAACGTTAATCAAATGTAAAGATTGTAAGGCTACAATCCAAGTAATTGCCCAAAACACCAGCAAATAAACTGCCATATTGCCCAAAAAATAGACTTGACTTGAATTTCCAGTAAACATTGTTTCACCTCTCAATGCAACTGGCCAATTTTCTGGAGTTGAAGAAGATTCATTTTCAATTGCAATTGGTTCTTTGGCAAGTTTCCATGTGGCTTTCATATTTTCCAACATTTTACCGAAAAACAGCAATTTCTTATAAGGAATACGAAGATATTTTTCTGTATCTTTGTCCAATATAGGATGAGAATTGCTCTCTATATACCATAAAGTATTAGGAATAGTAGGCTCATTAATACATGTAACTTCCTTTTGATAGAAGGCGTAGTTGGGGAGTTTGGTGTTGTGTCCTAAAAGCACACATTTAGTACCTTGATGAATCAATTGAAAAACACTATGTCCAGCAAGAAGCTTCATTAATGGAACATTAGCTCTTAAAGCATTAACTTTACTTACTATCCTGATTTTCCACTCATAATTGGAATCTACTTCGGTTTCTCTACTACCAGCACATGAAACTTCATTGTTATAATCATGTTCTGAAATAGGAGGACGAACGTCGTTAACTCTCAAATATTTACCTGTGTGTTTATGATAAAATTTAACGGTATCCCCGTCTTTAATGGATCTAAATTTGTTCTGAAGTTCTCCTTCTCTTGTTCTTTGTTTGACCTCAATGAGCCATTCGTTGTCAAAGTCAGGGATTTTATCGAAAAGCGTCACTTGTTGCTCTTGCAGTCCTCCTTTATAGTTGTAAGGATGTGAATGAAGATAAGAACCCGTTTCCAAATGCCTGACGGTGATGGTGGATCCATACGACACTTCACTAGGCATATCTCTCATATCTTGAGCATCTACAAATGAAGAGACCTTGAAATCACCCAGAACTCTTCCTGAACCATCTCCACTCTTCCATAAACAAGCAAAATGTACTGCAAAAATTGCCAAATAAAATACAACAGGTAATACCAAATAAGACCAAAGCTTGAAACCAAAATTGGCCCACCATTTACGATCAGAGATGTCAAGATCTCCCAAATAATACCATAAATCAATCATGGCATACAACCCGAACAATACAAGACACGATATCCCCGATGCTCTACTACTAACAGCCACCCCCAAGGCCACACTGGTGGCAAAATGGGTCTTATACCATTTGGAAGTGAATGGTTCAAGCAATTGACTCTTCTTATACCCCAAATATGCTAAACTCAACCCTAAAATGTAAAGAGGTTCCAAAGAAATGTATTGAGATTTAGTAACAAATGAGTTTTCAAAAGTGAAAAGTAACAGGCCAAAGAAAGCCACCAAAGATCTGCAACCAGAGGCTCTCATCAGGCAATAAGTGGCCACAATGGCCAACACACTGAACAAAACCGATACCAATCTCATTTGTAAGTATGGAACCCCATTTTCGACCCCTACGACTGGATACTCCAATCCTACAGGACTGAAGGGGAACTTTCCATCCCAATTGTTGACCAATGCAACGAAAAAATACACCAACTTGGCCAAGGGAGGATCCAAATCAACAAAAAACTCCCCGTACATATAGTTTTGTATTTGTTTGCCCACTTGTTCTTCATCTGACACCACCATAGGTGGCTGATGGAAATTGTACAATCGAGTTCCTAACGCTAACACTGTGAGTGCAAACAAGTAAAAATGGTCCAATCGAGTATGCTTGGCCATGGCCACCCTCAAAGGAGCAACCCTACTGGAGATATATGGTCTAGCAACCCCTGCTTTGTATCCGGCAGGCAACGCTGGCATATTGATGGTAAAAGATGGGTTGTCACTAACTTCGTTGACGTAATTTTTCAGCCCACCTCAAGTATGGAGCATGGGTCGCGAAAAAAATAAATAATAATAATAATAATAATAATAATAATAATAATAACAAAAGCTACTTTTCTAAATCTCTATCTATGTATATTAATAACCCATGTATAACCCACCCCCTCTATCTTCCATTTCACTGGCAACGTGTTGAAAATAATCGGACCCATCGTTCCATCCTAATTTGGCACTGTACTGAATATTTTTTAAATGAGGTAACCTCTCTTCATCTAAAGCAACTGCAATATCTATAGGATCCAATACCGATGAAGTACCCATCATCCCACTACTTCCTATATACAAAGTCTTCAATGGTCTTGGTTTATCCAGATACATAAGAACATTTTCATCGAAAAATTCACTTGAAACGTAATCAACCGTGATCTCTAAAACTATCAAATTAGGACAATATTGAAATACACAATCCATCAGTTTTTGCTTGAACCTAGGCATCGGATATTGAACTTTTAATGATTTTAAATTATCTCCAATTCGACCAAGTACAACTTCAAATGAAGCTTCTTTAATCACTGGACAGTGTGCAAATTCTAAATGAGTAATTGTTTTAGGAAAATTCGTAGACATTAAAAATTCATCTGATATTCCTCCTGAAAGTCTCAAGTATGACAATCGTGGAGGCCATTCTAAATTAACATGAAAATCTTTATCAACTGATACTGAAGATCTAGGAAATGACAAATGAGTTAATCCTTGTAACATCTTTATTGATTTGAATAACTCTCCTAAATTCAAAGTTTCAGAAACTAAACTTAAATCTAAGACTTGAATATGAGTACAATGTTTTAATGATAATAAAGGTGCATAACCAAAACTAGTTTGAGGTGCAACAAATTTTTTAAGCAGCTTCTTTGATCTACCTAATAATTTGGAAACAAATGAATTTTTCCCACTTTGTATAACTCTCAGAAGATCAAGCAGTTGAATATATTCTCCTGTTGTTCTTTTGGCACTAATAGCATCCACGAATTGGAAAAAATTAGTGGCTTTAAGATATGGCTCTCTATAAATAATTGGGAAAACAATGTCATGAAACATCTTATTAACTCTCAAAAATTTGGGCTTCAATTTCCCTCTGACACGAAGTATTTCAAAAATTTGACTTAAAATTTCAAATGGCAAATCTGTTATTCCTGCAAAAGATTCTAATTCATCAGGTTCTTCTTCTATAATATTTTCTATCACTTCAATTCCATGAATATTCTTTAAAGCATGCAGAAGTACATCAACCTTTTCAAACTTAGATTGTGGCCAAATCTTAGTATATTTTTGTTCTCCATTGGTTAATATATAAGTAGTGGTGAAATGTGCACCTGCTTTAAAGCTTTGTTTGGTGTTTCCATAAATATCTTTGGTATCAGTAATTGGTTGATCAAGAGAATCTTCGTTATTGCCTTCCTCGTCACTGCTGTTGGCATCAACAAAATCCAGGCGGTAAACGTACCGTTTGTACGGTGCCTGGGCCTTCTTTGCTCGTCTTTTGTTAGCTATTTTGGAAACCGATGACTAGAAATAAATCCAATAGATTAGAAATCATTCTATCCCAATGCAGGAGAGGATTTTCTTTTATCTAGATCAATTTCATTTTCATTTTCATTTTTTTCCCTTTATTTTTTAATTTTTGATTCGGTTACACTTTTTTACGGGTTCTGGGAACTTTAACATTTCTTTTTGTTTCTTTGGAGGTGGTAGCAGATAACCATGTGAAAAGAAATTGACCAATATTCCATAGGATTTGTAAACAAAATAAAAATATCTTGAAAGGAGTATAAACTGTTGTGTTAAACAAGTATTTTATGGGATCCAAATACAATTTATGCATTGAATACAGCAAAATACTAGGGATATGATGGTTGCAAACATCCCAAAAAAAGTATAAAAATAAACCTTGAAACTTTTTAGTTAATAGGAACGAAGAATACGTATGAATAAATACTTGATACTTTATGGAAACGTATTTACCAACGATAACAATCACCTTTTTCATATCTCTTGTAGATAACTCATTTATTATATCTTCCACAGTGTACATGTCTGAGATTTCGTTGATTTGATCATTTTCATATGTAATATTATTATTGGCCCAGAAATTTGAAGTTGCGTTTTTTTTGTTCAGAGTTATACCTGATATTTGACGACTATGATATGGTTCAGATGTAGATTTATGATTATATGAATATGATGAACTCCGTATACTTTGAAAAGCAGTTCCAATATTAGAATCCACGGGTGAGCTTTGAGATGAAGTAGCCATAAACGAATTTCTTGGTACTGGTGACTTAATATCCGATAAAGTAGTTTCAGTCATTGAGGGTTTTTCCTTAATAGTGAATAAATCAAACGGATTTCCAGTTGACTTAGAGAAGTGAGAGTTTTTACTCTTATCACTAAATAAACCATATTGTTTCTTGTGGGACAGTAAATTAAAGGGGAACGGATTGATTGATATATTTACATCCAAATCCGACATTTGGCTATTTTTTAAAGTCTTTTTCAACAGTTGATTCTCAAAAATGTTATTATAAGATAATCCACGTCTCTTTTCAAGTCTTTTAGCAGCATTCATACGCTCTTTATTCATTTGTAACATGTAGGTAAGCTTATGATTTTGATGGTTTCTTGCAAGAATCTGCTGGTGTTTCAATTGTTCATTAAGCTGTTTCTGTCGACTATGATCCATATCATCTTGATATTGTTGAATTCGATCCGCAGCACTGGAAAGCAAGTTAATTGAACTGCTCCCCTTGGAGTAAATACTAACAAGATTCCAAAATACCAACAAAACTTGCAACAAAATTGTAAAAAATGTATCAAACACTTCGATGGATAACAAGAGTAAAACAAACTCTTCAAACAAGAACAATCCCATAAGAAAGACGTATAAATCTACTTTTGAAACATTCCAATGGGAGATATATAGCCAACAGAGATCACACCATAAATGGATAGCAAAACTAGACATTAGCACCCCCAACGACTGGTAGACAGATTGAGAGTAGATGAGCGGTAGGAAATGAAATATCACCCACATCCGGCCCACCAAAAATCGCTTTTTAATGGAATTTTCAGGATCTGCTTTGTTGCAAAAATGGTCTACGAAGATGAGGGGGGGGGGTTGCAATTAGAGCACGGCTTGTGTGCAGAGTGCCACATGCGATTGATCTGAGAAAAATAAAAATACATTGAAGCCAAAAAATAAATCAATTTTCAATAAATTTTCAATTCACAAATGTTATCACGTGACTGCAGCTCTACATTATTGGTCACAAAACCCTAATTGGGAACAATGTGGCAAGACACAAATTTGCCAGGGGCAAATTCAATGAAAAAGTGAAAATTTTTTTCAGTTCAAATTTTCTTTTGAATTTTACGTTAAACAGTTCAAGATGGTTTTAGTTCAAGATTTATTACACCCAAACCCAGCTACCGAAGCTCAACAACACAAGTTAAAGAACTTGGTTCAAGCCCCAAGATCTTACTTCATGGACGTTAAGTGTCAAGGATGTTTAAACATCACCACTGTCTTCTCACATGCCCAAACTGCTGTCACCTGTGACAACTGTTCTACTGTTTTATGTACCCCAACTGGTGGTAAGGCTAAGTTGACTGAAGGTTCCTCTTTCAGAAGAAAGTAAACGAGTCAGAGTGGTCTAAATGACCAGATGATTGCATAGATATCTTTCAGGTTCCAAGTTCGCATGTGTATAATAGACAAATCACGGTGTTTTATTCGCCTAATACAAAAATTACATGAAAATTCAAACTGTAGAATTCTCTTAAAGCTATCATTATGTGTATATAAAAAAAACATCTGTTTAAATGTTCCTATTTAGCTCTTCCCAATCAAACGACTACCACATTTTCTACTTCCTCCTTAGCCTAATTTTTGTTATGTGGATCCCTCCACAGTGTGAGGAGGAGAAACTGAAATAGGGAAAGAACCAAACACAAAAGTAAAATTGATGAGACCAGCAAAAGAAGGAAAAAGCAAAAATAAATACAACAAAAATACCATAAACAAACTCTATCTAGCGTTACATTTGTTGCAACCATTTTAAAAGAAACTAATGAATAATGATTAATTAACGCTTGTTTCTATATACAATTCTATATTATTCTATTTACAATCCATCGAAATCTCTTGGATCAACAACAAAACCGGCTTTTTTACCCGATTGCTTGTACTTACTTGAACTTTCTAAATTGGAAGCTGCTTCATCTGCAACAATCAAATAATTTGACTGATTTTCATCAAAATCTTCAGGGTTTGCAACTGCCAATTGTTTCAATTTCCTCTTTCTTTCTTCTTTAATTACTTTCTTCTTAGTTTTCTTAGCTTCCTTCTTTAAAAACTCAGCTTTAGTCTCACTCATTCCATGTCTTACATGTACAGTTTTCTTCCCTAATGCCCATAAATCTCCTCTGATTGCCTTTCTTGCATCATGATACTCTTGCTTTCCAACACTTTTTGGAACATCCCAAAGTTCAAGTTTCCCTGAAGGTGCACATACTTCAAATTTAACATTTTGCTTTTGCTTAGCTGGTTGCTTCAATATACGTGGCCAATTATTGATATTGGATGGATCAAGTTGCTCACTTTGAAATTGTCTTTGTTCTTTGATTTTTGATTTAGTTTCTTGATCATCTAATGATCTCTCTGCAATGATATATGAATAGCTTCCTGTTTCAAAATCATTCCCTCCTGGTCTACCTGAACCTTCCAATTGATGTAATTTGGACTTGGTAAGACTATCTAATCCAAACCCATCTTGATAAGAAGTATCCCATTTAGTAGCCAATCTTTTTCCCTTTTTCAATTCCATAGTATATTTTGGACGCTCCACAGTCTTATGGAATGAACAAAAGTTAAGTCTGTTTTTATATTTTGGAATTTTATAGTATGATGGATCTCCAAGTTGTAAAGGACATTTACTATGATGAGAACATGGTGCAAGAATAGTTAAATGGAAATCTGATTCCTCTTCATTGTCTGGAACAATAGAATTCTCATTTTCTTTAGACTTTTCCACTTCCATCAATTCATACTCTCCACTATCTTCAAATTCGAATTTCAAATCTTCTTCATCAACTTCTCCATACTTGGCCAACAACTGTTTTTCAAATTCAATATCTTCTTCTGTGATCATCAGATCAAGACTCTTTAGCTTACGTGGCTTTATTGACGATCCTTTAACGTATGGACGCGCAATTTTGCCTCTTTCTCTTTCGAAATTTTCGGGTCTGATCATCAATTGCCTAGCTCTAGCTATGGTTTCAAATCCCAATGCATTACCTCTTTCAACAAATACAATTTGACCTCCAGGGCTTAAAAGCTTTAGAATATTGTGCACATTGAAATCAACATCCTTGGGGAAATTATAAGATCTTTTAAGAAGACATTGGTTAACAATGATCAAATCATATGACTTATTGAGTGGGAGACTGTCTCTAAATTTGGTGTAGGTTTTGATTTTAGACACATTGACATTTCCAACAATTTGAGGTTTCTCCTCTTCTTGTTTTGTCGTTTCGTCATGATCTGGACTTTCATGCAAAACTTCAGATTCTTTTCCACCTTTTGTATTTTGAAATTCGATCTCCGAGCCGTCGATCACTTTTCCATTTCCTTCTTCTCCTTCTCCTTCTTCCACTTCAATTTCTTCTACGTTTTCGTTCAACTGTCTCAGCAAGATGATTTTGGAGCGTTGTTCCATATCATTGGATCTACCTATGATATAACTCTCTTTCTCCTCCGGGATCCACTGGTCTCCCATGATTTCATTCAATGCTACGATACCCGTAGATGGTCCATACCCGACATCCAAAATCCGTTGAGGATTGAACTTGTCATCGCCTATTCTGCCCTTCAATTCAATCAAAACTTGCTTAACATTGGTGTAGTCCTGTAAAAACAAAGCGGCGATGTATGCATCGCAATCAAACCCATCCTCGGGTGCCTTTTGTATCTGATCTTTTTTCAAACTCTGGAACATGGTTGCAACTCTTGCTCTCAAACGATCCGGCAGGTATCTGGGAAGAATAACCTGGTTTATTACCTTGGATATCTCCACTGGAAGCTTGGTAATGTTCCTATCTTGACGGCCTTGCCTTGTCCAGTCATGAAGCCTTGCTTCAGTTGACGTTTGGCCCTTAACCAACGATCCATCTTCATTTCTGAAATCACTCTGAAACATGTCGTCTACAGCCACCTCGGGCTCTCCGTGCTGGTGCCTGTTGACGTCTATATCAAAGTCTATGTTTGGAGCTTTGAAAACAACACTCTTGGCACTGATAGAGTAACTTCTAGCCGTCAAACGGGCAAGTGTTACGCATCTCATCGTTTGGCTGCTGCTTTTGGTGTACACACAAAATAGAAATAAAAATATTTGACATCTTTGGGTGTTCCTGCATGCACGCCCACCTTCCAGGTTCTTTTTTTCTGGAGGTCTACACAGGACGGGTCCAACCATCAAATCAGAACAAACAAATTCTTTAGTGAGAGGACGCAAATCGATCTAATTAGACCTTAAAACTTCCCCGTGAGCTTTGTTATAGCTGTGATAATACTTTTTCCCTGCTGCCGGCTTGATATAGTTACGTTTTGAACCGTGGCATTAACCCTGAAACCGGATATACACCCGTCGAATCCCTCGAATCCCTCACAACAGTAAACCCACAATGTTCAAAGTTGCCAAAATTGCCAAAATTGCCGTTCCATTGACCCTGGTGGCCGCTATAGCCACATCTTACTCAAAGATACATAATGACTCCAAAAGAAATTTCTACGAAGACGAAAAAGATATAGTTCCAGTTCCAGGAACTGTGACCCCAGCGCTGGGAGTTGAATTGGAGGCCTTAGGACCTAACAAGATAGTAGACGGTATTTCAGTGCGTTCTCCTTTGTCTGTGCAATCATTTTTCAAGTCATCTAGAGAACTGGTGTTGGGCTTATACAACAGTGGTCGTCAACTGATTGACGAATGGTACGCCACCTACCACGCCAAAGAACAATCTGTGACTTCAACCGTACTGCAATTGCATGCCAAGCACGAAGATCTTTTACCCAGCTCCATTTATATTGTCATTGCTGCATTATCTGGAAATGTCTTTGCTCGTCAGAGAAACATTGTTGCCAAAATCACTTTCCCAGTGGTGTTTGGACTTGCTGGTTTCCGTTATTTCTTACCTGAAACTTTCACTAGAACCATGGGGTTTGCATGGAAGTTGGAGAAGGAAAACTTACCTCAATTGGCCTCTCAGCAAGAAGCAGCTGTGGTCAAAAGTCAACAACTTGCTCAGTCTCTTGAAGAAAACGCACAATGGAGTAGAAAACTGGTGTACGATGGTGTTCAATCTTTCAAAGGTTCTCTTGCGAGTGCCACTGGTTTGAACTTGGATGAAGAGGTATCCAAGAAATGAGCCTATTATATAGTAGAAGTAGACGAAAATTAGATAATGGAAATAAAAACTATGTAAAAGGACCTTTTGTACTCGAGTTAGAGGTGTTTGAAAAGCTTGGTAGTGTCAGCGTATGGGCTTGATGTGCGGGTTTTGAAATTATCTCTTGTTCTACTCCTCTTTTTTTTTTTTTTTTTTTTTTTTTTTTTTTTTTTTTTTTGTTTTTTTGTTTTTTTTTTTTTTTTTTTTTTTTTTTTTTTTTTTTCCTCTCTTTTTTTTTTTTTTTAATTTTTTTTTTTTTTTTTTTTTTTGCTAACCTTTTGTATTGTTCTTAACCCACAGAGTCT
>JAKTWE010000060.1:0-43815 GCA_030581955.1 Kurtzmaniella fragi | reverse complement strand
GTCTGAGACCAAGGATCAAGTACTCCAAAACATATTTTATTCTGAATAATCCATCTGCCAACATGAGTCAATGACTGTAGTCTGGATCACAGCTAGTACACCGATGACTGATAAACACGGCATCTGACACATAGGTAAAAAATAAACGAAATAAAATTAAATAAAATAAAATAAAAAAATAGTAATCTAAAGCCAAAAACCAAAAATCAAAAATCAAAATGTATAAAAGTGCTAAATTAAACATTTTAAAGACGGCATAAAAAGGTATTAAATAGCCTAGATGGGCATAAAACGGAAAAACGTGCTTTGAAAAAACCAAAAATAGAAGGAATCCAAAATAAAATAGTGAAAAAGAGGATAAACGGGAAAATAAAAAATATTTAACAGCCTAAGACCTCCTACCATGGCACCGCTGAGATGGCAGGTGACTATACGAACAGCATGGCTGGGCTGGCTTATACGCAGAAGACGTGAATGAATGGGTTGTTTGTTTCTTTTAGATCCATCTTGTTGCAATACGGGTTCACACTCTTATATATTCAATCGTTCTTAACCATACAAATACATCTATACTCTCCCTCCTTCCCCATCTCTCCACATTCTTTATCTCTCATATCTATCTATTCTCATTCCATTCCGCTAATTCTCGCTTGCTATCTGTCTTGACTCACCGTCGTATCTGTCTATCGTCGTAATTTTAAATACTCTCCATTCTATGCGCTGTATGCTTGACGCGTCAACTCTCTAAACTCTAAACTTGGACCTTACTGCCATATACCCCTACCGTGCTTCCTTTACCTTTCCCTGTGTCCTGTTTATCTCTTGCTATTCATTTTTTTTTTTTTGTTTTCCTTTTTTTTTTTTGATTTTTGTTTTTCTCGTTCTTATTCTATTATTTTAATTCTTATTTTTCACTTCATGCAGCTTTTGTCAGCGCACAGTTTATAACCCCGTCAAGCTTTCGATAAGCTCAAACCCTAGAATTGAGTTTAGCTTTGCCAATCAGCCGTATCGCGTGCCGATCTCTTTGATACTCTAATATACTTTTCAGAACCACGTTGGAAACCCTTCAGAATCTCTCTCCAACCCTCCCCCTTTGTGACTCATTCCTTATCCCTCCCTCAAAACACTTATGTCTCATTTCCTCTTCCATCCTATTGCTCATTCTGCTCTGCAGGCTTTGCATCTCGATTGGCTTTTTCCTGCGGTAGTTAAAAAAACGTTCCTTCCCTATTTTTTCCTCTTCCTTTCTTTTACTAATTTACTTTACAATCTATTTAGAATGCCCGATTCTTGTCGTTGGTGGAACTTCGACGACGTAACGAATTGTGCTCGAGCCTCGTATGTGGATGGTTACTATCCTATAGTACTATCTGTGGTTCTGTTCACAATTCTTTTCATTAAATCCCTTCAGCATTTCATCAAGCATAGAAATTATTCCCAAGAACCTGAATCTCAACCTCTTTTGGCTCATACCGATGCCTATGGAGCCGTTAGTGACCTGCACAAGCAGACGGTCACCTTGAAACAACGTCATTTTGATTTAACCAGAGTCCCTGACACCAATGATGATGGAACCCCTCATGGAAGAACTGAATATGTCCCTAAACAATTTGGTGATCGTTTCAGACTTGCCATTGAATTCTTGGCCGTGGCTGCTTCTTTGGCCTTGTCTATCTCAGTGTTTTTCATCCATGACCTTCATCATTATTATTTCAAATACGCTCCTTTTGTCGCCTACTCTCAAGTGGTCTATTGGATCTATGTTTTGTTCATTGTACTGGTCAAATTGATTAATCTTAAGTCTTTGAAATTGCACTTGCCATCGCTTTTTGCTCATCTGACTTTCCTTTATTTCTTTGGCTTGTTACCCAACATCTTAACCTTCCGTTCTGCACTTATTGGCACTGTGAAATCTTCTGCAATGCAATATTACTACCTTCTTCGTTTTGTCCTTGCCTTTTTGCTTTTTTGCTTGAATTTCTCCCTGAAAATTGGAGACAAACCGGCTGTTTTGTATTATACAAGTGATGGTGCAAACCCTTCTCCAGAAACCGTGTCTTCTTTGTTTCAATTCCTCTCTTATTCTTGGTTAGATCCTATGGTTTGGAATTCTTACAAGCGTCTGTTGCAAATGAAAGACATTTGGGGGTTACGTAAAGATGACTATGCTTTGGAAATCTTACAAGCTTTCGAAGCCAACAAATTGCTTGCCAGTTTCACCTACAAGTTATTTGCTCATTTTAAGTGGTTACTTGCAGTTCAAGCTTTTTGGGCTATTATAGAGCTGATGATGGTATTTGCCCCTTCCATCTTATTAAAGAAAATTTTGGAATACGTGGAAAACCCAGATTTGAATCTGAAAAATTTGGCTTGGTGTTTTGTCATTAGTATGCCTTTCCTTAAAATGCTTGATTCTATTTGTTCAGGTTGTTCACTTTTCGTTGGTAGAAGAGTTTGTCTTAGAATGAGATCCATTATTATTGGAGAAGTGTATGCCAAGGCTTTAAGACGTAGAATCACCGTTTCCGAAGTCAGTGAAGACGAACCTAAGAAGGATGATGAAAATGAAGGAACCCTGACTCCTAAATCTGATTCAAAGAAACCAGAAGATAAAGAAACCAAGAAAACTGCTGAATTAGGTGCAATCATTAATTTGATGTCCATTGATGCTTTTAAAGTCTCTGAAATTTGTGGTTACTTACATTTCTTTGTGGGTTCTTTACTTATGATTGTTTTCTGTATCGTTTTGTTGTACCGTTTACTTGGATGGAGTGCTTTAGTTGGTGCAACTTCCATTGTGGCCTTGTTACCTATAAACTACTATATTGCTACTTATATTGGTGATATGCAAAAGGACATGTTAGAAGTCACTGATAAAAGAATTCAAAAATTAAATGAAGCTTTCCAAAGTATTAGAATCATCAAGTTTTTTGCATGGGAAGATCGTTTCTTTGATAGTATCATGGAAGTTAGAGACTTAGAATTATTTAAATTGTTCTTACGTTTGGCCGCTTGGGCTGCTGGTGCATTTGTTTGGTTTATTACTCCTACTCTTATCACTTTGTTTTCATTCTATTGTTACACTGTGGTGGAAGGAAAAGAATTGACCGCTCCAGTTGCATTTACCTCCTTGTCTCTTTTCACCTTGTTAAGAAGTCCTTTGGATCAATTGTCTGATATGACTAGTATTGTTCTTCAATCCAAGGTTTCTCTTGAAAGAGTTGATGATTTTTTGAATGAAGAAGAATCTACCAAATATGAACAATTGGATATTCCAAGAGGTGTCAATTCTCCTTTAATTGGATTTGAAAACGCCTCTTTCTCTTGGAACTCCAAATCTGATAATGATTTTAAATTGAGAGAATTAAACATTGATTTCAAGGTTGGTAAGTTGAATGTCGTTATCGGTCCAACTGGTTCAGGTAAAACTTCTTTACTTTTGGCCTTGTTAGGTGAAATGGAATTAAATGCCGGTAAAGTCTTTTTACCTGGTGCTACTCCAAGAGATGAATTAGTTATTGACCCTCAAACTGGACTTACTGAATCCGTTGCATACTGTTCTCAAGCTGCCTGGTTATTGAATGATACTATCAAGAACAACATTGTTTTTGCTGCTCCATTAAATGAATCAAGATATGAAAAAGTCGTTGAAGCGTGTGGTTTAGCCAGAGATTTTGAAATTTTAAGTGCCGGTGATGCCACTGAGATTGGTGAAAAGGGTATTACTTTATCAGGAGGTCAAAAACAAAGAGTTTCATTGGCAAGAGCCTTGTACTCTAACTCTAGACATATTCTTTTAGATGATTGTTTATCTGCCGTTGATTCCCATACTTCCTTATGGATTTATGAAAACTGTATTGCAGGTCCTTTAATGCAAGGAAGAAGTTGTATCTTAGTTTCCCATAATGTCGCTTTAACTATTCAAAAAGCTGAATACCTTGTTGTTTTAGAAAACGGTAGAGTTAAGTCTCAAGGTACCCCAGGAGAATTATTAGATTCTGGCGCTTTGGGTGATGACGAAATGGTTAAATCATCGGTTATGAATTCAAGATCTCAATCTACTACTAACTTGAAATCATTAGAAGACAAAAATGAGGAATTGCAAGCAAAGAGTGCTGTCATTGAAGCCAAATTGAAGGCCGTTGCCAGTGAAGGTGCTGCTGAAGAGTCTGATAAGAAACATGATGGTAAATTGGTTGATGAAGAATCTAAGGCAGAAGGTGTTGTAGGTTACGATGTTTATGCTGAATACATGAAAGCAATCGGTGGATGGCCTACCTGGATCTCCATTATTATTGTTTTCACCATTTCTCAAGGTATTTATATGCTTCAATCCTTCTGGTTAAGAGAATGGGCTGCCAATTCCGGTAAAGTTCATCAAACTCATGTTGCAACTGTTGCAATGGCCCAAACCAGTAATGTTTATGATAGTACCCAATTTTCTGTTTTACCAATCATGAGATTCTTCAAAAGTGGTTTCCTGTTGATAAATACCCCAAGTTACCTTGTTCAATCTTTGTCCAAAGACAATTCTACCCAATACTTTATTACTATTTACGGTATAATTGGTTTCACTTACGCAATTATTTCGTCCCTTAAAATTTTGGTTGTTTTCTATATTGGTGTTCAAGCTTCTAACAAGATTTTCAAACAAGTTTTAACTAGAGTCTTGAGAGCTAAATTAAGATTTTTTGATAAAACTCCAATTGGTAGAATTATGAATAGATTTTCTAAGGATATTGAGGGAGTTGATCAAGAATTGGTCCCATTTGCAGAAGGTGTTTTCTCTTGTGTTGTTCAATGTATTTCTACTTTGATTTTAATTAGTGCCATCACACCTGCCTTCCTTATATTTGCTGTGATCATTTCATTCTTATACTACTTGGTTGGTGTTTTCTACGTCAATGTATCCAGAGAATTGAAAAGATACGAATCTGTCACCAAGTCACCAATCCATCAACATTTCTCTGAATCTTTGAATGGTGTTGCTACCATCAGAGCCTATGGTGTGGAAACCAGATTCATGAAACAGAATTTGAACGCCATTGATACAAACAATAGACCTTTCTTTTACTTATGGGTTGCTAACAGATGGTTATCTTTTAGAGTTGATTTTGTTGGTTCGTTAGTTATGTTGTTTGCTGGTATTTTTGTTATGTTATCCATTGGTAAAATTGATGCTGGTTTGGCCGGTTTATCTTTGTCCTATGCTATTGCCTTCTCTGAAAGTGCATTGTGGATTGTTCGTCTTTACGCAAACGTTGAAATGAACATGAACTCAGTGGAAAGATTGCAAGAATACCTTAAAATTGAACAAGAACCACCAGTAGAAATCCCAGAAACTGAACCAAGTGCCGCTTGGCCTGAAAAGGGTGCTATTTCTGTTAGAGACGTCTCTTTAAGATATGCTCCTGAATTACCAAGAGTCATCAAGAATGTTACTTTCGAAGTTGAACCTTGCAACAAGATTGGTATTGTTGGTCGTACAGGTGCTGGTAAATCTACCATCATTACCGCCTTTTTTAGATTTATTGATCCAGAAACTGGTAGTATTGAAATTGATGGAGTAGACATCACCAGTATTGGTTTAAAGAATTTACGTCAAGCTATCACTATCATCCCTCAAGATCCAACTTTATTCACTGGTACTATTAGAAGTAATTTGGATCCATTTTCTCAATTCACAGATGAACAAATCTTTGAATCTTTAAGAAGAGTCAATTTAATTGGCGCTAATGAAAGTTTGGATGCAGTTATCGATGTTAATGAAAACAAAAATAAATTCTTGAATCTTGACACAGCAGTGACTGAAGGTGGTGGCAACTTATCTCAAGGCCAAAGACAATTGATGTGTTTGGGTAGATCTTTGTTGATGAGCCCTAAAGTGATTTTATTAGATGAAGCCACAGCTTCTATTGATTACAAATCTGATGCAATGATTCAACAAACTATTCGTGATGAATTTTCCAATTCTACAATCTTAACTATTGCTCATAGATTGAGATCTATTATAGATTATGACAAGATTCTTGTTATGGATGCTGGTAAGGTTGTCGAATACGATGATCCATACAAATTAATTACCGACAAGCTGTCTTTGTTCTTCAGTATGTGTGAAAACAGTGGAGAACTTGATACTCTCATAAAGGTTGCAAAGGAAGCATTTGTAACTAAAAAGAACAAAAAATAAGAACATTAGAAAACAAAAAAGTTCTTTTTATTGTTAATTGGGATCATTAAACTAACTAAGTCACTTTGATATTAGACAATTATAGTATGGAATGGGGTATATAATACTCCCTTTCAGTGCGTTATTATATATATTTAATCACACGGACGCAGAAATATTCATAAATACATGTTAAATTATATTATACTTTCTTATTTGTAGGCATTGATATGTATTCGATGCGATTTTTCAAAGACGGTACAACACTCTTTCCGCCTTTATCAGGGTTTTTAAAAGGTATAAATAAACGTGCTGGATCCTTATCAGCCACCACCACCGTAGCTTTTTTTTTTTTTTCCCACGTCTTTGCACTTTGACAGATAAGTAATTTGTTATTAATCCTAATTCATAGCCTTTTGATCCTCAACCAACATGGTAAAAGACGACGGGTACAAACAGCTTCCACAAGTGGGCGTGGATCTGGCATCTGCTAGCTCTTCCAATCATTCCACGGTAGATGTCTCCGTCTCTGAAGACATACCTGCTGTGGGTTTGGTCTCATATCTTCAAACTTTAGAAGATCTTCCTCAAGGTAGACATCTTGGTATATATCTGACGATCGTGCTATTTGTAGCGCGTATAGTTGGTTCTGGGATTTTTGCAACTCCGTCTAGTATATATCAGGATGTTGGAGAATCTCCCTTTTTATTTTTCTTGTCCTGGATCTTTGCTGCTATTTTGGCATTTGCCGGATTATATGTGTACTTGGAATTGGGTTCGTTGATCCCTAGAAGTGGAGGAACAAAGGTGTTTTTGGAATTCATATATCAACGGCCTGCTTATCTTGCCAGTGTGGTATTCTCCTTGTATTCAGTGATGTTTGGATTCACTCTTCTGAACGCTCTTGTGTTTGGGGAATATTTCTTACACTCGATTAATATTGAACCAACAGAGTACCGTACCCGATTTGTAGGCTTAGGATTTATCTGGATTGCTGTTCTTATACATGGCTGCAGCGTTCATCATGGAGTTAGAATACAGAATATCTTGGGGGCCTTAAAATTGGGACTCATGGCAATCATGGTATTGACGGGATTGTACGCAGTTTTCATTCGTGGATATGTTACTGGAATACCATCTAACTTGACCAAACTGAACTTTTTTTCGTCTTCAAGTAAATTTAGCTCTTCCAAATTTGCAAGTGCCATCATCAAAGCCAGTTTTTCATTTTCTGGTTGGAATTCTGTACATACGGTGTCAAGTGAAATCAAAGATCCTATTAGAACTTTCAAGATTGCAGGTCCAGTCTCATTAGGTTTAGTTACATTGAGTTATATGGTTTCTAATGTGGCATATTTGGTGGTTATTCCAAAGGATGAGATTAGTCACAGCGGTAAGTTAGTAGGGTCTTTACTTTTCGAAAAAGTGCTTGGAGAAAAATTAGGTAAGCATTTTTTGGCTCTTGCAATTGCATTATCCAGTGCTGGTAACATCTTAGTGGTTGTTTACACCATATCAAGGGTTTCTCAAGAAGTTTTCAGGGAAGGGTTTTTACCTTTCAGTAGTTTTTTGGCCTCTAATTGGCCATGGGGTTCTCCTTTACCCACACTCTTATTGAGTGCAACATTATCCACATTTTGCATTCTTATTCCTCCAAAGGGAGATATTTATAATTATATCATCGCTTTGGAAGGATATCCTCAACAAATATTTATTGCATTAGTAACGGTGGGTATTTATATTATTAGAAAAAGACATCCAGAATTAAAAGCACCGATACGGACCAGTTTGATTGGATCGGCTTTTGTCTTATTGATCTCGTTGTATTTGACAGTATCACCTTTGATTTCGAGTCCAAATCCAAAGGGAATGGAGCATTGGCCATCTTATGCACATGTCGCTATAGTTTGTTTATTGGTTTGTGTGGTGTATTGGTTTGTAATGTTTAAGTTCAAGCCATGGGCATTTGGCTATGAACTTGTTTCCGAAGACATCACATTGAACGATGGGTTGGTTGTTAAGAAATGGCTCAAGCTTTATGGCGGATACACTTAAAAGGTCATGAGTTAGCATTAGGATTTATTTATATTTATAGTTTTCTTTCTTTCTTGGGTGATTTTATCCAAGCGATCACAAAGGGCTTGAAATTTAGGATTTTCAAGTATTTTGATAGTTTCCAATACAATATCTTCATCACACATCGATGCTAAATCTTTAAGTTGTAAATTGACATTGGAAGGTGGTATGGATTGAGATATTTGAGTGGCATTAGGACTTCGAAGACTCAAGTCGCTCTCATATGAAGTGTCGCAAAACAGCGGTTCTTCTCGATAGAAAGACAGAGTGTGTCGTTTTGATCCAGTCTGTTGATGTTCTTGAATATGGTAGAAGGCAGAATATTGGCTGTTTGTAACCTGACTATTGGATAATTGACTAGAAATAAGTGGATTCTGGCTATTGCAAGGAACCATCAGATATCTCAAATCCTTGTCACTCAATATCAGAGTACGATGAAGGGTAGAATGGATCTTCAACCCTAAATCATTTGCATATTTCATACATGATTCATGCTCTTTAACGTTGTGGAAGCCCACCTGAAACCGTTTGACCAATGAGCCGTTGACCCATTTAAAAGCTATGTAAGGGAATCTGGAAGTCAAAGTTAATATTGGTGAGTTTTCGTTAGTCACAGCAAACTCCAATTCCTCCTAGAGTAGTTAGTAAAGATTTCCTTGCAGTTAGTTGTGGTTGCAAAATACGTACCAATTCTGTAGCACGCCATAAAACCTTAATTTTGTAGTAATGGCAGTTCAATTTTATAAAAGAAAGAGTGAGATCAGATCTATAAGGATAATGGACCCATGGATCGTCCCCTGGGACGTCGGGTTTAAGTATGGAGACCTTTCTGATCTGGAAACTCATTGGTTGCAAAGATATAATTAAATTGAAAATTGCGAAGTCTGGAGAAAATGTAATTTACTAATCGTGAAAGAGAGAGTAGAGAAGGGAGAGAAAGATGGTAACAGACGGTAAAGGAGCCGCTTGTGAAGAGAAGTGAAGAGAATTAAGAGAGAGAAAGTAATAGAAAAAAGAAAATCTACAAGAGACCAGTCTGCCGTTTAAAGAGCGGAAGTTACATTGGATTAAACATCTTCATATCTCAAGCCATAAATAGTCCAAGCCTGTTTGGGGCCATTTGGGGCCATCAACTTTAATGCATTAAATGTACAGGAACAGGAAGCTTCGTACCCGTCGTTTAGTCCATCTAGTCCGATTCACGGTCGTATAGATACTTGAGAAGAAGGTCAATGATAGATACGATCAAATACACTACTCTTTCCGCCTCCGCGTTCCTCTTCTCTTAGTCAATCGTTATCGTACTTACAGCGCACGCTCCACGCTCCACGCTCCACTGTCCGAATCGCACCATATAATCTGATTTGATTTTAATCTGGTATTCATCAATGCAATTTCCAGAACTCGCCCAGACGGCAGTAGACCGTTTACAGCGGTATCTCGAGACCGGATCCTTCACATCACATCTTGTGGCCAATCCAACCAGCAAATTCATCACCCATTCCCTTGTTTTTATCTTTATAATCGTCGCCTTGTACGAAACTTTGTACTGGTCCGGTATCTATTTGGGTCTTTGGCAGTACCACGCACGAGAGATATTCAAAGAAATCCCCGTCCATTGTGCCCACATATATATCCGGGTCAATGTGGTGGAGTCTGATGAAACAGAAGCATTAGTCCAAGAATTCCAAACCATCAATAAGTCTCTTGTACGCACATTATGGCATAAATACGTTATTCAACCCAACACGGCTGCTCACACGGTATTTAAATATCCAGTGCGATACCATTTTGAATTCAGCCCTGAGGACTTTGAAATGAACGAAGACCCTGAATGGGGGTCGACTGTGTCTCATTTGAGATCGAAAGCCTTACAAACGTTTCTGTCTCTGCCATTGGCGGTCAAATGCCTGCAAAACAAGTTAGTAGCCTCTTCTGTGTTGATTTTTAACAACCAATTCCGTTTGGTCTCACCGGATGAAGATACCAAGTACTTGTGTAAATCAGGTATTGAAACAGGCAATGTTATAGAGTGTTTTATAAAAATGGACTCCATTGAATCCTAATCACTATTGGGTGCTATGTATTAAAATTATATCGTTATATCGTTGGCCATAATCCATGTATTTTGCTTTCATCTGATATCAAATCTTTTCTTATCTATCATATTCAAATCTATAAGCCGCTGTTCAGTTACTGTCCATAACTTGATGATTTTTTCTAATTTTGATTCCAATATCAAGTTTCCATTCTGATCTTCCTCTTCTTCACTCACTAACTCTTCTTTGTCCTTTAATTCGTCATCAATATCTTTGTCTTCCACCTCATCATCCAAATGATTCATATCCTGTAATCCTCGAGTTGGTAAATACCCTTCAGGTTGTTTTTCAAGTGATTGTTTCAAATCTTGTAACGCATCCAATGAAAAATTGACCGTATTTGAATTCCCTTGAACCAATGTACGTTTTTCCACCGATAAGTTCAAAATGGCTCTATTAACAAGTCCATAACACTTATTACGAAGTGATAAATTGAATAACCGACGTAATTCTTCTGGGAAATCCTTCTGATCTTCAATATTTTTGATATTGGGATCAAAGTTGAAACAAAGTAAACTCATGGTGATTTCAAGCTCCTTAAGCAACTTTGTCAGATGAACCACTTTATTGATTAAGTTTTCCCGAACAAAAGTCAAGATATCCTGTAAAAATAGCTTTTCTGTGTCGTCTGAAACCCCCAATTGAAGTTTATGATTACGGATCATTTCGATCAAATTAAGACGCAAGAGTTTGAAGTAAAGAAGGTTATTTTCATCCAAGATTGAAGGAAAATATTGATTGATTTTCTTGATAGCTTCAGTGACCAGACCTTTAAGGATCAAGAGTTTGATTTCTTTACGTTGTTGAATAGTGGAGTATCCATTCAAGATCAATTTGGAGGGCGCAGCGCCCACTCTGTCGGCACCGTTTTCAACCGGTCCATCAGTAATTGCCCTAGAATCTCCAATCTCCACCTTCTGTCTCCGACTCGAGCTCATGTACTGCAGTAGAAAGGATGTGAATTCACTATCACTGATTGATCCCAATTGCGTGAGGGGTGGATAACCAAGGGGTGATGGGGCTGTAGAACCCTCCAATTGAATGCCGGTTTCCTTGGAAAACTTGAGCGCAGCCTCTACATACCCTTCCTGGATAAAATAGTTGAGGATAAGCCTATCTATCTTGTGTTTGGGGATGGTGGACATGATGATAAAGATAGGCAGCCAAAATAAATGTGGTACTGTGTACTGGAAAGTGCGTGAGACTTAGCTGATACCAAACAAAAAAATACAAATTAATGCTACTCTCTAACTTTCAATATAATGCTAATCTCTGAGTCTCAGTGTAATGCTATTCTAAGTTTCAATATAAATACTGATCTTGGTCTCAATATGAATACTAACATTAGTTTCAATATAAATACTACTTGTATTTCGTACAACTACCATCTATCTTTCATACAGTTACCGTACTCTTATCTATTTACTATATTTCAGTGGGCATTTGCATGATCAAAAGAATGGTGGAACCCCATCCCAAGAAGTTTTTGGCTCCTCCCTGCTTGCCGGTTTCATCATCGTAGTTCTCCCATACAAATCCCGTTTTCTTCCATACACTGTACACGTTGTTGACCAAGTTCAATCTCAAATCATGATAGGTGGTGGCTAATTTTTGCAACATCTCCTCCGAGGCATATTCTGCCAGTTCAATTTTGTAATGCATCAATGCATCCAACACCAAATAATTCATGTGCGGCCAAATTGGTGATCTCCAGTAATTCTCTTCGGTACGATAATACTTATCCAGTTTGGAAAGAGATCTGAGTCCAAAATCGGTCCATAACTCTTCTGGATCACTGATTAAATCAACTATCTTTTCAATCTTGTCTACATCTGAAGTTCGCATCAATTTAGTAATGAAGGGGAACAAACTGATGTATCCTTTGTGACAAACATGAATAGTTTCATCGCCATCATCTACAGATATGTCACAGTAAGTCCCCTCTTTTTCAGACCAATGGATTTCATTCAAATTATCAATGATTTGTTCCTGATAGATTTCAAATTCTTTAATATCGTCTTCAAGTTCAAGAATATTGGCCATCAGGATCATAGATTTGGTCATTACTCCAACCCAAGCCAACAAATCTACATTCAACTCGGCAATATCTGCTGGTAAGGCTCTAGGATAATCATCCAATCCACTGGCAAGACAATGGGTCAAGGTTCTACCTCTCCATCTGTAAACTTCTTTCCAATTTTCTCTCCCAAAGTCCTCAATATACCCTGTTTGAGTGTTTCTAAACATCTCATAATGCTTCTTAAAACTCGGATAGAGCTTCTTGGTGTAATTAACCATCATTTGAGGATTCTCCACATTAACACGACCGAGTTGCATATCCTTATCATCAAAGGATCCAAATGTTTGTTCCTCTAAAGGTTCTATCATATTTTTAGTCTTATCAAGATCAATTTTATCTAAAAGATAACTTAACGCCAACATCATTGTAGGAGGATTGACAATTTCTGGGCTTTGAGTTTGGAATTGCTCAGGTACCCTTGATCTAGCCTCTGGACCCAAAATTTGCTCACGGGCAATCCATCCATTTTCATCCACTAAGGAAAACCATGAATTCAAGATATCAAGAACTAAATCGGTATCATAGTTCAATAATGGCAATAAATGAAACCCTTCATCCCAGTAAAACCCACGAGGGAAAAAGGGACGAGAAGGTACAAGACAGAATAATTCATGAGGAAATTCCAATTCTCCATTCAATTCATGAGATTCAAACAGATTTTCATCAAATACCGTCTGTCTATCGACCAATTGATCTCCATATGCATAATTAAGACCTCCTGATAATCCAGACAAGATTTCTCTAGCAAATTTCTCATATTTGGAGTCCTCATTGTAAGGCTTGGAAAGTTTGAAGTGCTCACCAAACTTTGATTTGACCAAAGAGTTGGTTTTCTTGATTCTGTTATTCAAGTTATTCAGATTGAATTTATCGTGATCTGAAGTTAAAGCATTATTAAACATAACGTCAAACTCACAGGCTCCTTGGTAAATCTTTTGGATAAAATGCATGTTCCCACTAAATCCTTGCATGTTTCTTAAAAGATAGATTTGGTGCGGTGGGAATTCATTGATCTTTTCAAACTCCAGAGCTGCTCCTTCTAAACTGTCTTGTAGCATGGTAACAAATATGTCCTTGGCCTTCCAAACGTTATCGTTGGGAACATGAAGAGATAAATGATGAGATTTTCTCGAATCCAAATCCTTGATCTTAATACTTGGCTCAGGATGTTTATTTGTAGAAGGACCATCAGTGATTTCCATCTCAAATAGTCCCAAAGATTTACTCATTCCTTTAAGCTTGATATCTCCATGATACCCGTTTGGCTTGTGAGCTGTTTCCAATGCTAAGAAGCCCTCATCGAGCTTATCAGCAGCATTTTGATCGGTCTCCAATCCAGAGTACCAGATGAACGAGATCTTGGTGTTTTCATACCCCTTGTATGGCATAGCCTTAATCTTTGCAGCCCATGATTGTCCGTCGGAACTCTTGACAAAATCAATAACAATTCTAACGTGACAGTCGTTGTCTTCAATGACCTGTCTCCCACCATGTCTGGGATCATAATTGACCCAATTGGCCCTTCTCATATTGTCGTGTTGTTCATAAGCATGTCTAATGGTCTTTACGCCATTGAAATCATCCACACTGAACCACATCAAGCCGGATAAAAGAGACCGAGGGATTCGTGGACCCACACCAAAATATAACCCTGATCTATAAGGCCCCCAAAGTAACAGATCATTGTTTAATTTATCATAACTGTTCACCAAAGATTCCGCTTGGGAGTTTTCGATATCATCGGCGTAAATATCAAATTCTAGAGCGCCCACGGCCAGCACAAGCCAGGCTGTAAGCCACCAGAACCACAACATTCTTTATCGGTTTCTAAAACGTTGATACTCCTGCTTTAACTGCAGATTCTCTCAGTTGTTCACAGACTAACAGGTGTACTTGTAAACAATTTCAGCCTCCTGCACTGATGCTGCTGCAAATTCTCATATTGGGACATCACCTTTAAAGATATTTTTTTTTTTAGGTTGTAAACTTTTCTCTTCAGTAATCAACAAATTTATAGCTATGTGGCCCCATAAGGATGGTCTTGGGGTCCAGCTAAGCTATGGAATAGAGGGGAATGGGATACTTGCGGACCAGATGCACATGCCGCGTGAAAACGACCCATGTGTACCAGGTTTCCACAAGATAAGAAACTCTCAAACCTCTCTCATATCGAGACAAACTTCAAGCTTGAATAAAGATGACTTATCAATGCAAAACAGCTATTTCCCGCATGCGATCACCAAAACTTTGACAATAGAATCAAATATCTTGAGCCTGGCCCAAGTATATGACCCCACGGTGGGTGATATGATGAAGATTCATGATGTGAAAATTAAGAATGGAAACAAGTACCATAAGGTCATTGCATACATAACAGGACAGGCTGGGACTATTCTCAATATCTCCTTGTTGAAGGGGAAACCTAAAGATATTAAGAATATCCGTACATTGCTTCCAGACATACAAATACCAACCAAGATTGAATTCTCGGAGCCCATAAAACAGATTTGTTTCAGTACTTGTGAAGGGTTGGACATTTTCCCTTCTTTTCTCTTGGTAAGATGTGAATCCAGTGTATACGTCCTTAATTGTTATAGAACAAATGATACTTCTTTACCTATAGATAGCAAGAAATCGGCAAGCATACCTTCAGATATAGAAATCGCTATCATTGAAGAAATTCACTCCAAAGATTTAAACCAGGCCAAATTTGCAGATATTCTGTTTAATCCTTGGGATTTTACTCAGTTTGCAATTGTAGACGTCGAAGGAAGTTTTGCCGTTTGGTCCATGAATCCTAGAAAAAAAGTTATCAACAAATTGAAACGAATACTTAAAGACACTTCCCTGTTGTACGATGTCTCCGAGCTCTCTCATTGGAAGAAAACATGCTGGTCAAATGATCCTAACACTTTTTTTATCATGTCCAGATCTTCATTAATTGCATTTGATATAAAAAAGAAATCAACTCAAACAATAATCACCTCCAATTCTTGGTCCAGTATTTTGGATTATCGAAGAATATCAAAGTATGCTTTTCTTTTAACTTCAAAAGAACTTATATGGCTTCTGGTAGATTCAAAAATTACAAGAATGTTATCATGGAAACACTTCTTGAATGATAAAGATAAATCTCTCCAAGTTAACGTTTCAGAAACGGAACCAAATATTTTTATTTGTTTGATTTTCTCTCAAACAAATTCCCTTGTATACGTGTATACATTTGGTATAAAAGAAGCCAAACCCACTAGTTTAAAAGACCCTTATTTTATTAAATGTGATCGAGGGCTACAGCAACTTCAAATAATCAAGTTAAACAATCATTTTTTTCAGCCATTTCAAGAATTCACGCGGGACGAAGAGCCTAGTTTATATGGATTGGTTCAAATTAAAACTGATCTTTCTATAGTTTTAGATCTACTTGATACCGCAAAACCTAGCGAAGATCACGAGCCTTATGTTTCTAACAGTGAAAGTACGTCTGATTACGATCTGACTTCAGAAGCTCTTCCTCGAGACGAAATGAAAAGAATGAAAAATAACAGTTTGTTTAGGAAGATTAAAAAACAATCTTTTGAAGAAAAGGGTTTGTCGTTACTTAATATAGATCCATTACCCACTGGGGATAATATTGATTTGGTCCAAAATTACGCATATAAGTTGGGTAGTGGGGCTTCGGACAATATTCCCCAGCAGTTTGCATCGTTGATTGACATGGCAGGTGAAACCCCGCCAAAAATTAACAATTTAGAAGAATACGATTCCATGGTTGAACAATTATCGTCTTTTTACCAAGAACAGAAAATGGAGATAGTGGATTTTTTACAGTCGGTTAAACTTGGAACATTCAAAACTGGTTCAAAGAACGTTGAAGGTTTATACAAGAAATTGAATGCTTTCTATAAGCTGTCGTCGCTTTCAAACTATAATAAAGAATCATACATTAAAGAGGCTGCAGTATATTTGGGCACCAGTTTATTGAAAGTTCGTTCTGAGCGTGGAAGTACAAACAAAATGGACCAAACTATTGATAAAGAAGTTGAAGAATCTTCCAAATTAGTCAAGAATGTTATTGAAAAATGGCATACCGATATGAGTTCTAGTTGGATTGCCACTGTTCCAGATAACGTTCCAAAGCAGAGACTTACAAAGCAACCTTTGCATCAAATTCCACAAATCAAGTTGTCGCAAACATCAAGTTATCAAAGTCAGACTCAAACACAAACGCAGACTCAAACTCAAACTCAAACACAGACTTTCAATAGACCTTCTCAGCTACTGCAATCGCTGCAAAGAGTGGATTCCCAGAAGCGACCATCACAAAGTCAACGACATTCCCAGAGTCAACGGAAAAACAAAAAGAAAAAGAAAAGTGGATTTGCATAACTGTACAATAAATACATAGATACATAGAGATAATACAAAATAAGATTAATACTTTGATAGTATATATTTTAGGTGGTTAAAACCTATTTAGTTGGATCAGCTTCAAATCTCAAATCCCATCCAATTTGTTCACCAAGTTTTGGTAAAATTTCGGCAACACTTTGGACATCCTTATCACCTCTACCAGAAACGTTGATAACAAGATGTTGATCTTTACTCATAGTCTTTGCTCTTTCGACACCTCCATAAATAGCATGGGAGGATTCTAAAGCTGGAATGATACCTTCAAGTTGAGATAATAATCTGAAACCTTGCAAAGCTTGAGCATCGGTGGCGGCAATAAATTCAGCACGACCAGTACTCTTCCAATAAGCCAATTCTGGACCAACACCTGGGTAGTCAAGACCAGCAGACACGGAATGAGTATCATGAACTTGTCCATCGTCATCTTGTAAAACAAAAGTCTTAACACCATGGAAAACACCAGGAATACCAGCGGTTAAGGTAGCAGAATGTCTTTCAGTGTCGAGACCGTCACCACCAGCTTCAACACCTAACATCTTGACAGACTTGTCATGTTCGAATGGAGAGAACATACCGGTAGCGTTGGAACCACCTCCAACACAGGCAACTACCATATCTGGGAGTTTACCATCGTTTAACTCTTTGAATTGTTCCTTGGTTTCACGACCAATAACACTTTGGAAAGTTCTAACTAAAGTTGGGTATGGATGAGGACCAATGGCGGAACCAACCACGTAATGAGTACTTTCAAGATTAGAGACCCAGAATCTGAAAGCTTCAGAAGTGGCGTCTCTTAAAGTTTGAGTACCATTGGTGACAGCAACGACCTTTGCACCCAAGATTCTCATTCTGAAAACATTCAAAGCTTGACGACGAACATCTTCAGCACCCATGAAAACAGTACATTCTAAGCCAAATTTAGCACAGGCAGTGGCAGTGGCAACACCGTGTTGACCAGCACCAGTTTCAGCAATAATTTTCTTTTTACCCAATCTCTTGGCAATTAAAACTTGAGCTAAACCATTGTTGATCTTATGGGAACCAGTATGATTCAAATCTTCTCTTTTCAACCAGATTTGAGCACCACCAGCATGTTCGGTCAATCTTTCAGCCTTGTGTAAAGAAGAAGGTCTACCTATGTAAGAATACAACAGTTTAAATTCTTCCCAGAATCCAGGATCAGCCACTGCGCTTTCAAAAGCCTTTTCCAATTCAGCAAGACATGTATGTAAAGCTTCTGGGACATATTGACCACCAAAATCACCAAATCTTGGGTTGTATTTATGTTCTTCTACAAAAATAGGTTTGGAATCTTTCACAGCTCCTTCGACGTTGGTAGCGATGGATGATTTTGGAGGGTTGGCTTTATAATCTTCTCCCAAAATAGATCTAACGTAGTTGTAAGCAGTCTTCCCACGGTCACCAGCAGGGCTGTCGCCAAGTAAAGTAATGATTTTCAGACCAATAACAACCCCATCCGCGGCTTCACCAACCATAAGGAAGTGTTCTCTAGTGGAAACACCAAAACCAACGGCCAAAGGAGTATCACCAACAAATTTACGTACACGAGTACACAATTCGGAGATACCAGAAGTGATAGAAGTGGTAGCACCAGTAGTACCCATACGAGAGACCACATAAATAAAAGAATCGGCAATATCACCCAAAACCTTTAATCTTTCATCAGTAGTAGCAGGAGCAACCAAAGGAACATAAGAAAGACCATTATCTTTACAGATGGATCTGAATTTGACTGCTTCTTCAGGAGGTAAATCAACAACGATATAACCGTTTGCACCAGCCTTGGCGGAATCTTCAACCATCTTTTGTTCACCGTATTTTAAAATTGGGTTATAGTAACCCATTAAGATAATAGGAACAGTGACACCTTCATCTCTGGCTTGTTTGACGAGATCCAAGCACTTGGTGACGGTGATACCATTGTCCAAAGCCACGTTGTTGGCAGCTTGGATAGTTGGACCATCGGCAATAGGGTCAGAGAATGGAACACCTAATTCGATAATATCAACACCACCTTCCTGCATACCTTTGAGGATGGGTAAGGTATCTTCGATAGTTGGGTAACCTGCGGTAATAAAGTTGACAAGGGCATTACGGCCTTCTTTCTTGCACCTGGCAAAAGTTTCTTTGAGGAGAGCAGACATCTTTTGGATATTTTGAATGAAATACTGTAGATGGTGAAGATTTGTCGAATTTATATTTTGAAAAATGGGTATTTGGTTGTGAGTCAGTTCAGGGTAACTCTGGGGGACCGCGCAAAGGGGACGAGGGAAGTGCATGGAGGAGAGGAAACAGCACACCCTCCTTATCGGGATGTTTGCTCACATAGCAAGAGCACAACAAAGAGCACAATAAATTGAAGATGGATAGCCTGTATGTATGTACGTTTAATGGACCCACGTACAATGACCCCATATGAGCAGCACCAACTCGTTAGTTGTGAAAAAAAACACACCATTTTAGTCACCTAATTTTTAGTGGTAGATGGAGGCCTCCTATCCGGACTCTTGCTTCTGCAGCTGTCCTTTTAACGCAGACCCAGTCAGAGCCCTTACTTCAATCCAGTAGGCTGACATGTTTGTCTCCGTTCTAGATGATTACTAACTGTAAGCTTCTATTTACAACGGGCTCTAGCCCACTAACCTTTTCTTCACCTCCTACAATACAATTGGCTGGTTCACAGTACCCTTGGCCTTGGGAAGGGGCACTTTGGGTTTTTCTTCCTTGACGGTTTCAACCTCGTGTCCAAGCTTGATCTGTGACAAATTGATGATAGGCAACAACTTGAAGTATTGCTCATAGTAGTCTTTGATGTTCTGTCTCATTGTCTTAAGTCTGTCCTCGATGGATTGGTAGTATTGTGCCTGGCTCTGTCCAGACTGAACGTCTGCAAGAGCGTTGACGAACATGGACATGTCGTGCCTGATGTTGTTGATTTCCATCTTGAGACGCTCGATTTCGGCGTAGATGACATCGCTGCTGATGCGGCCGGACGTGATGTCGTCTATCTTGATGGTGGAGGCCAAGTTAGACATGGTGGAGGAGAAGAAAAGTTTGTTGTACGCACACCTGCGCTTAAGGTGCGAGGTGTGCGGGTGGGTGGGAGTGCGGGAGAGCGAGCAGTGGCTCCACTACTACACTACTACACTGGGACCGCTCTACAATGGGACCGCTCTACACTGGGACCGATCTACAGGGACCGATATACACTGACTTGACGCTCACCGCTCACTGGCTATGCGCTGGGCACTAGCTCCCATCATCCTTCTCTAGATCTACACTCTCTATTCGTCTCGTCTATTACTATTTCCTTTCTCGTATCACCACCATTCCTTCCGCCTCTTTCCACCCATACCGACCCAATTGATCCAAAGAAACCCCCAGCGGCAAGAACGGCTCCAATTGATCTCCCTTCATGGTAAAAAATGCACTGCTGAACTCCCGCACCATGATATCCGTCATTGTAGACACCCCTTTGGACATGATTGCACTTCTACACCCATCAATCTCACTATTATAATGCTTTATCCATCTATGATGATCCCTGGTCGACCACGAGAGAATGATCTCACAGAGTCGCTTGTCGTTCAACTTATACTTGAAATATATCTTGCTGGCCTCATTGGCTTGCCCATTGTAATGAACCAAGTGTAATATGAGTAGCGTCACGATTTCCTCTGTTTCCTCCTTACTCATCACACCTCTACCGTTTTCCAATAAATGCGATATACTGGGGATATATGTTTGATACTTGCCCAATGGAGCAGACGCTCTAATTGAGAATAAAAACACCCGTTTGCCAAATTCGTCCATCGACTTGTAAAGCAACGCTTCTCTTAGTTTGCGGAGAGATTCCAAGATCTTATCTATAGATACAATTTCCTGATCACGGTCGCTGCCAGCAGACCCCGTGTTGCCCAACCCCGTGTTGACCTTGTCATCCGTGTCTTCAGAGCCGCGTGCCTGTACCACTCTTGTCATATACGCCGGCAATTGCTCGCTGATGCAGTATTCGGTGAATTGAAGCTGAATCTGTTTGAAAAACGCTTCTCTTTCTTGACTCGACCGCTGAAGACGATCGTCTTCTCCACGGCTCACAAACCCGTAATCCTGGACCACCGGTGTGGCAAAGCGCCGCCGCCTAGCCTCAAGCGTGACTTCCTTGTCTGATTTCAGCCGCCAGTTGCTCATGCGCTTGCTATTCGTGTCTGTCCCACTGCTTTGTTTATGATGAACAAGAATATAAATGTTTGTAAACTTTTTTGTCGCTATTTCGCACCGCGAATTTAGGCGAGCGGCTGCGAAAGAATAGCGTCTCTGCGGCGACCAAAGTTGAACACAGTAACAAAGATAAACGCCAATGCAGTGACGTACATGGTGATTTCAAACACCAGGTTATAACATCCGCTCCCCAAAAGACATTTGGATGCTCCGGATTCATCGACGGAACTGTTCAAATCATAGGTGCGCCCAAACAACTTGGTGAAGTAGTACGAAAGTAAAATCGGCGCCAAGCCTACAAACCCCCAATTAAGAGAGAAGTTATCCAACCCAAAAGTATCTCCTACAATGATGGGCATTATACAAAAGGTGAAACCATAGAAGAATCCCACCAATGCACTGATGGACGATAAACCTTGGAATTCCGTGGTACTGTACCCCATGAATTGGGTGAGAATCATCCCCACGGCGGGTAAAAATAGGAGCCACGATCGAGGTTTCCGGAACGATTGAGTCACCACATCCCCCAAGACTCCAGCCAGAATACGGCCAACAAAATTGGCAATAGAAATGAGTCCTACTTGGAACTGCTGGTTGATTTGAATCTGTTTTTCCAAAGCGGCTGTATCGATTTCTCCCAGTAAATCCTGTTTGACCATCACATGATGAGTGACCAAGGCTTTACTCATATAACCTACCGAGTAAATGTACATTTGACCAACTGCAGCTAAGATTCCGGTAATAAAGAAGAGAATCCAGAACTTTCTAGATTGGAAAAGGTTCTTTCCTCCGATTTGTGGTTGGAGATGATGAGGTTGTTGCAGCAGTTGTTGACGGCTACGCACAGGTCGAATGGCACCAGCTCTAGGCGAAATAGTAGACAATTCCAATTCTTGAACCACAATCTTGGTAGCAAGAGTCTCTTCTTGATATTCGAAAAGGATGATTTTGGGACTGAAAATCATAAACACAATAGCCAGCGAAATGGATAAAAATCCTAAAAACCCTGAGGTGTTGCCCGGGTAAAACATGGATGCAATCACACTATAGAAGAGAGCACTAAGACCATAAAGTGCCAATGGCAAGGCTGTGGCCACGCCTCGAATGCTGGGGAAATTAACAGCACAACATTTTAAACATGCGGAATTCATAAAAGTGGATCCACACCCGATCATAAAGATCAAAAAGGTACTAAGAGTGACATTGGTGTAGATATGATCATACTGGATCTTCAACATCCAATAGCAGACCACGGTAATGACTCCTCCCAGCACCAATGATAAGGTATACCCATATAGATCAACCAAATGTCCAGCCACCGGCCCACTAATAGCTACACCGATCAGACCACAAAGAGCGATTTGCAGTGAATCGGTAGCAGAGTATTTCAAATGGGCAGCCAATTGAGGAGAATAACTGGAGTATAAATATAACGTCCCACATATCAAGCCTAGAAACGTGCAAGACAAAAGTAAGAAAGTTTTCAGAATAGCAGACATATCACCATTGATTTCACGATATATAGGAAAAAATTTATACAACAAAAATTACAAACTTACGATGTTTATGCCAGATCGAAGACTTTTGTTGTATTGATGAAGTAGCGGGGCTTTGGAAAAAGAGAAACCTTGAAAAATAAAATTTTATTTAACTATCGTATGCTATTATTGTGTTATAAACGTACCTGACAGATTTATTGTTCTCAATTATCACTATTTACGTGTTTATTAATTGGAGTGTATTGTTTATGTTTTGGTGGGACCGACAAAAATTGGTGCTGGAAAAAATATGGTAATCACCAAATTAGTCAAAACCTAAATTTGCGTAACACCGGTGGTTCGGTGACTTGATCGTCGATAGAAACCTCGAATTCTCAAACCTCAAATTCTCCAAACCTCATTTTTAATTTTTTTCTTTTCATTTAGAATCATTGGCAGGGCCCAAACCTTAATTTGCTTATATTGCGGCTTTGATTTGGCACTTGCAGCGCTGGAAAATCTTTGTCAGAATTCCAAACTTTGCCATTTTTACAATCGTTGATTTTCAAAGCCCTTTCCGCCTTGTCTTTTTAATCATCAATCACAGCCGCAGCTCAGTTGGAAATGACCAGAATTGCATTCTTTGGATCCGATGTGTTTTCACTTTATCTGTTGCAGAGATTGACCCAGTGCCTCGATTCCAAGCCTGGTTTAATCGATCAGCTTCATGTCATAACCAGATCTGTCAAGCCACAGGGCAGGAAGAAGTCTTTGATAGATTACCCTGTAGGTACGTACGCTCAGAGCATCGGACTTCCTTTACATAGAGCAGAACTGAAACAGGATATCTTGGATTTGGGCCGTCGTTTACAACCGCAACTCGCTATAGCGGTATCTTATGGGAAGTTGATCCCTAGTGAATTTTTGAGCTCTTTGCCGTTGGGTGGGTTAAATGTACATCCTTCTTTACTTCCTAGATGGTCAGGTTCTTCTCCCATTCAACATGCTTTGATGAATGATGATCGCGAAACTGGTGTCACCGTACAAACTCTTCACCCTACCAAATTTGATCACGGAGATATAGTATTACAATCTGATCCAGTTGCTATCCATGAATCTGATGATTTTGATCTGATGATTGAAAAATTGGGCAAGTTGGGCGCTGACCTTTTGGAGCAAACCTTGGTCGATGAGTTGTATTTGAACCCACCAAAACATTCTATCTTAAATCTGCGCTATCAGTTCTCTCTTGCCCCTAAGATACTTCCTGAAACTTCAAACATACTTTGGAAACAGATCAATACTCGTCGAATCATTCGATTATATCATGCACTTGGTCCATTACATACATTCATCGAAGTGGATTCTAGGAAAGACGGGAAAATGAATCTTAAAGTACAACTAAACGACATAAGACTTGGTACTTCATCTTTACCTAGCGGATGTTTCCAAGTTGATGATAAAGAAGATAGACTACTCATTGGTACCACAGATGGCTCGATTTCCGTGGGCCAAATCAAATTACAATACAGCATCTGGAGATCAGCCAAAGGATTCATAAGTGATCTTAAAAAGAAGAACACCCAAACAGGTTTAGTTTTTCAATTCATTTAAATGGCATATTTTATCTACGTAGCATTAAATACATAATTTATATTACTTTTCCTCTCTATAAATCTACTTGACACTGCTTGTTAAATTCTTGCACTGCCACTCCTATTTTACCATATAAGAATGAACGACTAGCACGATCAGAAATTGGAATAAAAGGTTCATTTCTTTTGTTCTTTAATCCAATCACTATTCCAGTGCTCTCTATTGTAACTTTTTTAACTGATTCAAATGATATAGACCAATCGCTTTTGAGCGAGTTGATTTCAAACAATATTAACTTCTTGAAAGTGACTATAATAGCCTTCTCTTCTCCGGCTAATACCAAATGGGCCAAATAGGTTTCGTTGATGAACGATCCTCCATTAATGGATTTCAACCAATACTGACCTTGAGCTTCTCTATTAACATAAGGACGAACAATTTGATCATGAGAAACAAACCTAGGTAAACGAACTTTATCTAAACCTTCAGAGTCAAAGACTGTGGTGGTATTTCTAATGCCCTCACCAACATTTGATGCCAAATCAAAGAAACCAATTGCTGTTTTAGTTGGAAGACCAACAACTCCTTTACCCAAGCCTTTGAAAAATCCAGCAGCTCCATCTTTGGTTGCTCCTTCCATCGGAGCAGTTGCAATACCGGTGACTCCAGAGCCGAAACTTTCAATAAACGAATTGGCTCCATTTTTAAACCCATACAAAGCATGTTTAGGAGTATTTCTACGTTGATTCATTCTTCTTCTCTCTTGGAATCTTCTATCCATAGTGACAACTGTCAAACCTTTGGCAATGGAGCCTGTCATCTTAGCAAAAGAATCTGAAAATCCAAAAATGGACTTTTTCAAAAAACTCAACCCACCTTTAGCAAGCCCGATACCGATCTCCTGAGGACGATCATTAATAACAAATCCTTGATAAGGTTCGTAGAAAATATCTAAAACTCCTGACGATATATTGTTAAATAAACCGACTGGGTTACCCAAAAAGTCTGCAGAACCCAAGATTTTATGCAATTGATAGAAGAAAGCTTGTCCATAATGAGTTTGTACAGATTCCATTAACATTGGAATAGGAACGCGCACATTCTCAATGAAAAGGGCATTTAACTTGATTGGTGCATCAGTAATGTTTCCAATGGCCATAGTTAAAACGTTGAAGAAAAACATCAATGTATTTTGGGATGTGGTAGTATTATCTTCAGCATTGACTCTTTCGGTTCGCACAAAAGATAAGTTCAATAAGGCAGGTTGCAAGTGTAAGGCTTCAAAGTAAATGTCGCTACTACCTTCTAATGATTTAGGTTCAATGAGCAAACCGGTATTTTCCTCGTACATGATATTTGGTGGCTGGACATCCCAGATTGAACCAGGAAACTTAGCAAAATCAAGAAGTGCAAACAAGAAATCTTCATCTATTTCAATGGTCATCTCTTGCAACAATATTGTTGCATATTTGATAAATAAAACACCATGCGAACTGTCTTTAAGCTTACTGACAGAAGCTGAAAAAGTTGGATGATTGTTCATTTCCTTGCTTGATTTTGGAAGAACAGAAGGATATAAAATAATAGGGAATATACCTCCAAACAATTGATTGTCAATTTGAATCCACTTGAGCTTCACACTCAAGTTTTGTAACAAATCTGACTCGTTGTATCGTACTTCAATGCCTCTTAAGGTGACATAACAAAGTTCTTGTCCCCTTGTATTAATCAAAGACACACCAAAACCTTCAAACTTAGTTATGATCTTGGTATGGTAATTGTCATCTTTGTCGTCAGCTTCAAACTTACTAACACTTAAATTAGCAGTTGAACTTGAACCTTGTCCATCTTTCAATTTATACAAACTGACAGAAGGATCATATTCTGAAATGACCAAAGATTGAGTAGGTCCATCAGCTACAACATTCAAGTCAACAACAGCTTGATCCATTGTGTCAGTTTGAGGAAGTCTGAAAGGTCTTAAGTTACCAATTTCTGCTAAATTTACATTTCTTTCTCTGTCATGGGACCTTATAATAATTTCCTTCACAACAGCGCTAGGATAATCATATGCATAAGGCATCACACTCTTCGGAGGAATTTTGTAAAATATTGGTTTATAATGGGTGTCTGATCTAACCTTATCACCATTTTCATTGATATTTGGATCTGCTTGATAAATGTAAAATTCAGAGTTAGTGAAATTTCTAATGGAAAATGGCCAATTGTTGTTTGCATTTTCAGCTTGAATATAAATAGTGGAGTTTTCAATCACTGTGTTAATTTTTAACAACACTTGTCCCACATTATCCAAGTATACCTTAAGAAAAACCTGACCAACATCATCAATAGAGAATGGTGCAGACCATGGTTTGTTAGAAGGCTCAAATTTCAAAAGAAAACTTTTCTTATCAATTTTACGCAAACCATATAATGGAACCATTTCACCTTTTTTAATCACAAGACTTTTAGTAGACCCACCTTCAACGATTTGCAAGTCATGATCCAAAGTGTTTCTGAAAACGTATCTAGGGGATATCGTGATAACCTTGGTCATCTTGTATTTACCACTACCTTCATCAATGTGAATTCCTACATTGATTTCTGATTGTCTTCCGTTTAGCTGAGCCTTTTCAGCGCAAGACTGTCCAATAGCGTCAAAACTCACAGGCGCAGTCCATGCTGAATCCCCAAACTTAAGCAATGCCCTATTACTGTTTTCTTGATCTCTTTCAAAAGAAAACATAACAGGATCTTGAACCGTATCCGAATGACCACCGTCAACTCTGGTAATATTACCTCTTTCACTTACAACAATATTTTGTCCAGTTTTGTTCAAAATGACATAAGGAGAAAAAATGACAACCTTCAAGCTAGTACTGCTTGACTTACTTTTGGCATAGTGTATCTTGAGTGTCAACTTTTGGCCATTCTCATTGATAATATTCATCCAACATTCTCTTTTAAAGTCATTTCCTTTAGGAGAATTGATGATTGCAAACTCCGACTTTCCAAAACCAGAACTATGAGGTGCTACACTCAAAAGAAGCAAACTAGATAAACTCGAAACATGAACAAAAGTTTTGACACCCTTTGAAATAGTTCCATTCCAATCTTTCTTTGTGCTTTTATCATACAATCTGTAATCCAAATCAAAAGGAAGCAAATTTTCAATTTCAACAGGTGCTGATAAAACTATTTTCATATGAGGATACATTTTGGCCAAAGGTTCTTGCTTGTTATACACTGCATCAACTTGTAAGTAATACGAGGACTTGTCAGTTTGTGACTTACAAACAACAGCACGTCCATCGTCTACCAAATCCCTCCAAGAGAAACTAATATCACTCCATTTGTAGGAAAACTCTTCTAAATGTGGTCTGACTTTGAAAGATCCAGTGAACACATTTTCAATCGGAATTGAACGAGATGAATTTGGCTCAACAGTGATAATTTTTTTTCCTTCATCAATACTAATATCAATAGCATTTTCTGCATCATTTTGCACAAAAATTGTTGACCTGATCTCAATAGTTTTCACATTATCCTCTCCAAGGGTAATATTGAAAGCCAATCGGTTATGATAGTCGCCAACCGCTGGATACAATTTATGTATATCTTCACCTTCGCCAGTGACAGATAAATCAGTAATTATATCGTAGGGAGTATCTAATATTTCAAGATTAAGAAAGTTTTGACTGTTATCCGTATCTAAGTTTTCACGAATCTTTCTCCAGTCTTCAAACTCAAAGGGAATAATTTCCTGATTTTTGATGACAGTTTCATTACGTCTTTCGTTTTTACCTTGATTGATCCAAACTTTGATGGAATGACCTGTTTCGTTCAAAATTCTATAAGGACTATCTTCACCTCTTTCTTTAATTTCCTCATCAGTGGTTATAAGAGAGAATACTTGCGATAATAAGGCGACAGATCTGGAAGTCACAGAAACTTCTGCCAATGTTCTTGACACAACATCCACAACAATAGCTTCTTTTACTTTAGAAGCATATACTGTAATTGGCCATGGTTCAATCAATGGTTCCCAGGTAGACCTAGCATAATTATAGATGTTGACTAAATTTTCAATATGAACTTCGGCGCTCAAATCAGTAGACCAATTAACAGCTTTTACTTCAAAAGGTGATATTCTTGCATCTATGACAGGCAATTCATGGACGTCACCGATAAGAACAAATCTTAATCCGCCAATACTGGCATTGAATTCTTCACCTTTAACAATTACTTGGTTTGCCGAATCATTCAATTTTTTAGATTTAGTGGAAAAGTTTGAATGGATAGAAGGAGCGTATTGAGATAGTTTTTTCTTGAAATCATCCGAAAGCTTATATCCATCATCAGTGGCACTATCTTCTTGTCCATTGGCTTTTAAATAATAATCAGTAGCAGTATTGAATATTTCAATTGCTAACCTAATGTCACGTAAAGATAATCTCATAAGCACAGGATCAATGGAAGCTTGCATTTGCGTGAGGAAAGTGGTATCATTAGAACCTCTTGAATCACTAGCAAACGATACAGAAAAGTCATCAATAATTCTGTAATTTCTGCTTTCAAAATTCTCCATATTACCTAGAAACATTCCAATATTATTTGCTCCTAAAGAAATGACGTTTTGACTTGAAATCATTACTTGACCAATTTTAAAGACAATAGCATCACAGTCTTTGTTACTAGAATCAGCAAGCAAAGTCACTGATGGCTCGTAAATATTTACTGAAAATCCAAGTCTCAGAGTGAGAGCATCACCAGTTTCTTCCTTTGAATTATTTAAATCATCATCGATAGATCCTTCAGAGTCCAGATCAAACTCTTTAGACTCAAATAAGTCTGGGGTTTCTTCCACAAGCGCAGTTGTAACAAAAGATTGAAGCTCAAAAATATAGTCAAGAGCCAAAATGGTTTTAGGTTTCACAACATTCAAAATCACAGTTGTATTCTTGTCGTCCACTGGACCATCACTACTAGCGGTTAAAGAGAATTGATTTTTGTCTTCTTCAATAGATGGGATAATGTGTTTAAACTTGTTGGTAGAATCAACACGCACATCGTCAACAAGGAAAGAGTGGACTTCCACTAATGACTTGAAATGTGTATCTTCATTCATGTCAAATTTAACATTTAAGCCATTCAATGAGAAAGAAGAAAGCTTTTTACTGCTAATGTCGGAGCAGTTAGAAGTCCTATTATAGATTGTCATTGAAATTCTGGGTGCACGGAAACTAGCGTCAATCTTTTTATGATCAGAGGGAATTTTCTGAAGCTCTGGAGGTGGAGTGGTGGCTTCAGCTATTTCCTTTTTGGTTTTGCTTGCCATAACCGTACTTGCAATCACAGCATTGGCATTTTCGGCATCAATTTCAATATCTCTCATTGAGGTGTCTTCAGAAGAATCGGCTACTCGCATAACCGAATCAACAAAGCTCTTTAAATAAGTCAATTGAAGTTCTGTCAAATGGATATCCAACTCTGGAATGTGACCATCAATTTTCATGGTAGGACGATCCTTGATGTATTGGTCCAAGTACTCAACAGAAAAATTAAGATCTAAATTATCGACAATTTTAGATACTTGCTTCTCATTTTCAAAATTGAAGTCAGAAACAACTTGAATATTTCTAATACCAAGATCAATAATATTTTCAACGGATTCAGTGCCTTTGAAAGTATTAGATGCAAAAAATTCACCAAGATAACAGGTCACTTGATCATACACATCTGTACTATTAGGGGCCAATTTAGGATATACGATAGTTGGAGCTTTCACCAAAATGTTAAGTTTAACATTATTAGCATCATCATATTGTTGTGCTTGAGCAATTGCAGCATCTCTAGCACTATCATATATTTCTTTCATTTTTTGAAACTGACTGAGATAAACAAGGATTTTGCAAAATGCATCTTCAACAAAATTGATTGTAGCTGCCCCACTCTTCAATGTAAATTCTGAATTATACGGGTTTGTATTAGTTTCTTTATCAAATGTTTTATAGTTGAATTCTGCTAATGCATCACCTTCAATACTAATAAGGCTTCTCAAGATAGAGTCTCTTGGAGATCCATGATTGACTTCGTCATGTAAACTCAAAGCTCCTATTTTACCTCTTACATCCAAAGCTTCAGGAAGAACAAAACACTCGATGTCGGCAGTACTTAATTTCAAAGTTGCCAATTTCAACCCGTCTTCATTTAAAACAATAATGATACTATCCAAGTAAATGGCAACATTAATTTTTTGGGGTGCAATGAAATCATCGTTGGCATCATTGTGCTTTAATTCATCGGCAGGATCTACAGTAGTTGGATCCGTAAAAGTGTTCAAAGCGAAATTCAAAATACTAAGCACAGATTTTCTAGTTATAACAAACTTCATTGTTGCAATGTGCAATTTAATATCTTGATCAAATATTTCAATCTCCTTGTTGTTAAAATTAACAAGCCTTTGGGAACGAGTGATTTCGACTTTGAACAATTCTTTACCACCATCATGTTGGTCTGCTTCAATAAAATTATTGGATGATAAAAGCTTTTGAAATTCTGGAATTCCTGATTTTTCAATATTGTCCATGACATTTACATCTTTCAAAGTCAAATCTATTTGCATAGTTTTGATCGTCTTCCATAAAAACAAATGAAGAGAGTCACCAATTAAATCCACCAAAGGTTCTGCTTCTAAAGTTACTGGGTCAATACATCTAAGTAACGATAATTGAACAGAATCCACTTTAAAGTCAAACTCAAACTGATGTTGATTCTCGGCAGCAGAACTTATTTCTTTCGTTTCATAATCTTCTCCGTAATTACTTTCAACATCTGCGTTGGTGGAAGCTCCAAAAGTGTTGAAAACATCCTCTGACTCAGTATCAAAGCTATCAAAATCTGGAATTGCAACGTCCACGATATTCATAATAGTCTTATACTGGTAATCAGTCAATGACAATTTAATTGCTGGAACGTCAGCAGCAATTTTAAATTTGGCAAGATTGTGAGCATCCGGAAGAATAGAAACTCCCATACCTAATTTGACACTGAATCTATCAAGAATCAACGCCGGTCTATTTTTGTCTTCAGTATGTAACTGTTCAGTAGTTGTTTTGATATCGGGACCTACCAAAAATTGTGCGTCTTGTAAATGAATATTGAATTGGTCATACATTAAAGTGTTTAATTGATTCCAATCTTCAGTAGTATAATTGTCCTTAGATTTGATTTCTTCAATTTCTTTCTTATCAACCAAATCACTCACAACACTAATATGACCAGCATCCAAGATTGCAACTGGTGATTTCGAATCATTGGGTCTAAGAGGGACAAAAATTAAAGGTGCTTGCATATCCAATTTGACATTGATTGTTTTATGTTCTTCTAGAGCATACTGTAAACCTAAACGAGTCTGAGCTGTAATCCCCTCCATAGTGGCTTCAGCTGCATTCATAATTGCACCAATGGTATCCAAATGTATCTTTGGAGGTTTGAAGAATTGGGCTATTTCTTGAATAAATATTGGGTTATAAAAAATGGTCATTGATCTCAATTTACCTAATAAGATTGAATCTGCACTTTCGTCCAATGGATTATTTTCAAACGAGATTTGGAAAAATGGTTCATCATTTTCAGAATCCGAAACTTCATGTAATTGAGAATGAGTTTCTTTGACACTGACGATATGTTTATAAAGAGTTGTCTCAGTACCGTCTTCTATTCTAAATTCCTGCAACTGGAAATTGGTCAAAACAGAGTCTGGTCTTTGATAAACTTGTACAGTGCAACCTTCGAAAACGACTTCACCCAAATTTGAAGAACCCTTTTCTTTTCTGATAGACACACCTCCCTTTTTCAAAGTAGCTAACAACTCCATGGTGATACGATCGCGAGGCAAGTTCACAGAATCACTTAATTCTTGCATTTCTTTATAATCTATAGCATCGTAAAGAGCCTTTCTTTGATCATCGTTGATGCGTAAATTATCTTTATCTTCCATCGCTTCCTTATCTGATTGCTCTGCATTTTCAGCGTTAGAATTTCCCCACCATCCTGAAAACCAACCAGCATTTTGCTGATGTTGCTGTTGTTGTTCAGTTTTGGCTTCCAAGGTTTTCTGTAACAAATCATCTCTTCTGAGCTCTCCACGAGCCAAGGATCGATAAAATTTGATATCTTCGAAAGGTAATTCTTCTTCTAAGTCGTCAAACTCTTGTTGTTGTTCCGCAGACCAAGATTCGCCCAATTGTTTGGATTTCCATAACAGTAAATAGGCTTTCCTTTGATCTCTTCTTTTGGCGAAATGAGCCCAGCTCCATTTATAGTTTCTGTCATGAATTTCGTCAAGAATGCAATTGGCCGCATATCGGAACCAACCCTTTGGATCATCCAGTGGAGAAGTTTTGGGTCTAAGTTTTCTGAATTTCTGAGTTTTCATAAACCAATGGAATTTCGAAGCAGTCCAAAGAATATCTCTATACTGTTGAGAATCAAGATCAAGGCCAAATTCCTCAAAAAAGAATTCTCCTTTAACATGAGGGTGGGATTCAGTGGCTCCATGTTTATGAACAGTTAATCTACCTTTACCAGTGACAGGTTTTAATAAGAATTGCAAGTCAGGATTTGATTCCAAGTCCAGTTTATAGATGGAAGTTTTGAAATTGTCCAACAAGGCATTGTTATCATCGGTATAGATTGTATCAGAATCAGTATTCATGTAGCAACTTAAAGATTTTAAGGTCAAAAGTTTATGAGTGAATGCTTGGGTGATAGAAATGAAACTGGGGAGCCAGCTATCATCAGCAGACACAGCAGAAAGTTCATCTAAAGTGAACCCAACAGAGTAAGGGTTTTCAGTCAACAAGGCTTCATCTTCATATCTAATATGGATGTTTTTGATGGTGACTTGGACATTATCGACAATTTTGGTGATTAAACTTTCAGTGAAGGATTCATTTGAGCTCATATCATCGCTTATAGCTTGATTTTGAGTCATTGCCTTTTGAATGGCCTCCAAGTCTTCCAATTTCTGCCTTTTCAACTGCATTTCTCTCGAGTGTTCCTCTTCGATATCCACATCATCCACAATGATTGGAGAGGCCAAAAGGTAGACATCTTCGATGATGACTTTGACGGGCTTTGATTTGAGATTGGACCAAGGAATTTGCAAGGTCAATTCACCCAAATGACCAAATTTGACGTCTACAGGCAATCTGAATTTATCCAAAGATTCCTTTTTTAAACGGAGATTTCGTAATTTGACGTCTCCGCTCCATATTCCGATGTTAAGTTGTTTCTGATCAAAGTTCTCAATGTACGAGCCCAAGAACCGGTTAAGGAGATTGGCCACAAGTGATTCAAACATTGCCGCGGGTGTCTAAGTGTACTTGTGATGCTTGTAACTTTTAATGAAAGCAATTTGTGTTCCAAAGAGAAGAAGTAAAAAAAAATAAATAATAAATAAATAAATAAAAAATAATGATGATTGCTAAAGCGTTGATGCAATGGTAAAGTAGGTGGAGTGGGTGGAGTAAGTCGTGTAGAGTTTGAGGGGGGTGTAGAGCAAGAGCGAAGAGTGTGTGGTAAAGTCTTATAAAGTTGAGTTTTAGGCGCAAGCTATGAGAGCATTGAGTACAAGCTGATACTGGGGACGTGAACAGTGGTGGTTGAAAGATGAAAGGTTGCAGCAAGCTTTAATGCAATAGAATCAGAATTCGCACATAAACATAAATACACTAGTGCTAATATGCAAACAGCAAACAGCAAACAGCAAACGTGCAAACCGGCGGGAGACATAGAATACACACTAACTACCTTACTAAGATCAAGATGCCAAAGGTGTATTGTAAATCACTAAAATATTGTAAAGCTCACTATACATCCCACTGCCGATAAACCCAATCACCGAATCTTGGTCACCAAAACCATGTATCTATGTACCATGTATCTCATCTATTTATATGTGTCTGTTTGTATGGATGTTTTAAGTAGTTTTAAGTCTGTATGTCTGTTTGTATGTCTGTTTTATGTATATTTATGTATATTTATGTATATTTCATGTCTATTTTATGTCTATTTTATGTCTATTTTATGTCTATTTTATGTCTATTTGTATGTCTGTTTGTATGTCTGTTTGTATGTCTATTTATGTATATTTCATGTCTGTTTGTATGTGTGTTATTGCCTATCATGTCATTGATCCGAGATTTGTGTATAATCTACGCTGTTAACGTAAATCACTTTTATCACCTTCATATTACGGCCTAGTCCCACCACCAAAACAAAGGTTGCAATCACTGACTTTACATGGAGCGCCCAACTTTGATCAGTAAACCGCAACAGAACATTGGATTAAGATACACTCTCAGGCTACAAACAGCATATAGTCCTAGTATATACTGATACAATAATATATATTCATACTTCCAGCATATTATTAATCACAATTTAAGACCGTGTCGCATTTCCTAAATTAACTCTAATAGTATACTGATGGCCCTAATTATTTTCGGTGGTCAACACAACTACATTAGGGGTGGAAAAGATTAAAGGTCGCAAAATCAAAAACAGGAAATGGTTACAGCCGAGTAATTAACAATAATAGGCTATAGAAGGGGTCTATTGTAGATGAAACATATTCGCACTGTATGAGTCTGAATCCACTCATGATTGCGCTTGACTTGAAGCTATGAGATATTGGCAATAATATATTCGCCATCGGTACCTCTATATCTGTACCGCTCTATGAGTCCCTCTGTATCTGTACCGCTCTATCGTATAGATCTTAAAACTGAAAAGGCGTGTATATTATCTGGTGCAACTTGGAAACGGTGTGAACCTTATCGCTCTATTTAGATAAGCTAAAAGAGGGGGACACATGAAACCACTACGTATTTACGAAACCGTGCAGCCGCCTTGACCCTTATGTTTGGGTAACAAATATTTGGACAGTGGCAGAAGAGTCGTCGTTTACATGATAAGACGGAGCTAGATATCTGACAACCACGGATCTGCTGCACTGTGTAATTTTAAAGTCAAGTAACAACACTAGCTCATATTTCCATCGTGCACCTCTGGCTTTATCTCTTATTCCATCTTTGATTCTATTTCTGATTCTACCTTTGACTTTACTCTGACTCTGCCTCGAATCTACTTCTGTCTCTACCTATAACTTAACTCCACCACTCCTACTTTTACTTTAACATATCGCTCACCTACCACTCATTATTCTCACTCACGTCCTCGTCTTGTATACATTCCCTATATATTTGTTTTATCGCACCTTATCATATTTTATTTTAATCCTCCCAGGTGCCACCACAGTTACACCACACATCATACCCGTTTCCTGAAGTTATTTCAACATCTTGGAATCGTTACACACGTACACTGATACAAACACATATTCAGACTTGGTCTCAGGAATTTGGCTCGTTTATACCTCCAGAACCGCACCTTTATTTCTGGTCTCTATATAGCTGATACTGTTATCCCCCCCCCTCCGTGACTAATACTTGCCACTAAAAAAAATAGTACTCAAGGATCACCGAGTTTTGACCTTAGAACTGTGAATCAATCGTGAATCTCAAGCTTTCTTACTATCCATATCACGGGAGTCTAAGGATTTACTCATTAATCGGTGTCACAAGTTTGCACGCACCCATCTATCAACCCCACATACCCGCTCTAACTACTCAGAAAATCACACCTGACATACACAAACGCACAGAACAAACTGATATTACGAAATCATTAAGAACGGCTTCGATTAAAATCTGAGCCAATTATTATTCTTGGCAGTGTTTTCATACATCCCACCGCTTGAAAATCCCCAATAAGCCCTGCCCCCTCAACCCTTCTGATCCCACTAACAATCATTTTACCCTAGTAAGCTTATTATTTAATTAATAATCTGAGACTAAAAAAAAATTAAAATATTTTTAAAAAAAAAAAAAATAATAATAATAAGAAAACATTTGTTCCCTTATCGCACATTAATATCCGCATTTCACTCAAATCTACTCAAGTGTATGACATGTCGTCAAATACCTCACACAGCACCCAGGGTAAGACCAAACAGCTCGGTGTTTACACCATAGGACCGGAAATAGGAAAGGGGTCCTTTGCCACCGTCTACAAATGCATCGACAACAGAACCAACCTCCCGGTGGCGATCAAATCCGTGGTAAGGTCCAAATTGAAACTGAAGAAGTTGATTGAAAATTTGGAGATCGAGATTCTGATTTTGAAGTCCATGAAGCACCCGCATATTGTGGGGCTTCGTGACTGTACTCAAACAATCACTCATTTTCATTTGGCCATGGATTATTGCCTGATGGGTGATTTATCCTATTTCATACGGAGGAGAGATCAACTCATCAAAACTCATCCAGTCATTTCTTCTCTTTTGGAAAGATATCCATCCCCAGAAGGCTCTCATGGTATCAATGAAGTTTTGGTCATTCATTTTTTGAAACAATTGGCCTCTGCTTTGGAGTTTTTAAGAACTAAATCCTTGGTCCATCGTGACATAAAACCTCAGAATTTGTTATTATGCCCCCCAGTACATACCAGACAAGAATTTGAGGATGGAGAGTTTGTCGGATTATGGGAATTGCCAATCTTAAAAATTGCCGATTTTGGGTTTGCCAGATTCTTACCTGCCACTTCAATGGCTGAAACTTTATGTGGATCTCCTCTTTATATGGCTCCTGAGATTTTAAGATATGAAAAATATAATGCCAAAGCTGATTTATGGTCTGTTGGAGCTGTTCTCTATGAAATGACGGTTGGAAAACCACCTTTTAAGGCTGACAATCATGTGCAATTATTAAAAAATATTGAAAAATCAAATGATAGAATCAAATTCCCATCCGTATCTCAAGTTCCTGAATCATTGAAAAGATTAATCAGGTCTTTGCTTAAATGCAACCCTACAGAAAGAATTTCTTTTACTGAATTTTTCCAAGATCAACTTGTTATAGAAGAATTAAATGGCATTAATGAACCTTTAGAGCGTTCGGAAATGGATGAAAATTTATTCATTAGTGAATACATTTCTCCAATTAAACCTCTTCTGAGTCTTTCCGATAATAAAAAGCCCGAGGAAGAACAAAAAATTCAACTACTTTCTGATGATCAAGCCCAAATTACGAAAACACCTATAAAAATATCGTCTCACATTCCAAAGTCTGCAAGTGGTTCTGCTAGAGATGAAGAAATTAAAAATATAATAAACAATAACAGTCCGGGCCAAGATATCATGTCAAACTCCATTCAACCAATAAATAAATCTGACCATAACGATGGAAAAAGAAGGGACGATATCATTTTGGAAAAAGATTATGTAGTAGTTGAGAAAAGGGCAGTGGAAGTTAATGCTATTGCTGATGAACTTGCTAATGCAGGTTCTGGAGCTGTTGCTATTAACCCAACTCGCTTCTCAGGAGAAGGATCTACAGCGGATTTCAAGGTAGGTTACAGGAGAGGTTCAATGAGGTCTAATTCAATGACACAAGAAAGAAGACCTTCATTTAACGATAGGCGCATCTCAATATCAATTTCACCAACAAATGCTTTGAGTAGAGCAATTGGTTTAGCAAGTAATAGATTATTTGGAGCTGCTAACCCTTCATCAAAGCACGCTTCATTGACTGGATCTCCAACCATAGCAGTTCCAGAAGGCTCACAAGAATTGGTATGTGGCGTTTCAAATAGCCCCACTTATTCCACAGTAATTTCGTCACCAAACTTTGTAAACAAACTACTTTTGCAAAGAGTTAATCTCCCAACTTCGAAAACAGTTCAAAATAATCTTCAGGTGGCAGTGGCGCATCAAATTCAAGTACCCGTGGAATACTCCGATGAGTGGGTTTTGAATAAACTTGAGTCGATAGCCACCAAATGTCATGCGATTAATTTGTTTGCAGATGTCAAATTCAGTCAATTGATTCCTTCACCGCCTTCCTCCGAAGGTGTAGAGGAAGATATTTTGTACAATACTGACATGTTACCTCCAAAAATTGTCAAGGCAATCAGTGAAGAAGGAGTGGCATTGTATGTCAAGACTTTGTCAATCTTGGCCCAAGGAATGGCAATTGCTAGTAAATGGTGGTATGAACAAGCAGAAAGTTTAGACCATTTGCCAGATTCCAGAATTCATATTTCCATGAGAATTAATGAATTAGTGCAATGGATCAGAGAAAAATTCAATGAATGTCTTGAAAAAGCAGAATTCATTAGATTGAGACTTCAGGAAGCAAAAAGCTTAATCAGCAAAGATTTTGATGAAGATGTGGGATTTTATCCTGAGGATAGAGAGAGAATTATTGCAGAGAAACTTATATTTGATCGAGCTTTAGAAATATCCAGAAATGCGGCTGTTAATGAGTTAGTCAAAGAAGATTTGAAAGGTTGTGAGTTGGCTTACAGTACTGCTATTTGGATGCTTGAAGCATTGATTGACGAAGATGGTCCAAAAGAAGATGAAAAATTGGATCAAGAAGATAAAGCAATGGTTGAGAAGTTTATAGTTAGCATTGGGAATCGTTTAAGCATTTTGAAAAAAAAGCTTGAATCTTTGGGTTCCCCATGATATTTTCAGTTCATTTTACATACTTATTTTTATAATTATTTTTTAATATCCAGAGAAGATACTCGACTTCTTTGTGGATAATTTATTGGATGTTACGGTAACAGGAGAAAGGTTTAATTGGATATGGTTAATATTATTCCAAACGGTTGGCATCCCTGAAGGGTATATTGTTTATTAAATAAAGAAATACAAATTAATTACAATTAGATTTAATAGTAAATGTGTATATGATTTGTTATGTACGTATTTGAATGAATATTGGGTTACTCAACTATATATATATGTATTCTATTCATCTTTTTCCCTCTTGTTTTGAAGCAACCCAACTGTAATAGAACTGGATCTGTAGTGGGCTGGACGAGGAGCAAACGAATTCTTCGCGATACTTTCCTTATCATTATCAAGATGCAAGGCATTAGGAAATGGGAATGTAAGTGGTGATTTCTTATAATGATTGTTAAACTGATTATGCAAATAAGCTTTACTGGCATTCAAGGGATCAAACTTCAAGGTTTCTTGTCTGTCATCCTCAAATTCGCCCATAATATTATCCACAGTAGCTTCAATTCTCAAAGGAGATCCTGCTCTTTGCTTTGTGAATCTGTCAAACTTTGTCGTTGGTGTCACAGGAGTCATAGGAGATTTACCCATGTTGGAAAATGCAACCCTCAATTCCGGTTGTTGACCTTGAGGAATGCCTTGTCTAGGAGTAATAGTAGCAGATGAAGTTACACTATTGATAACAGATACCGTAGGAGTAATAGTTGGGGCAATAGATATACTGCCTCTTGATAAATCAATCAAACCAGCTGGAACGTCTTCTACGTCAGCACTTTGTAATCCATCTTCGTTCATATAAATTGGCAACTCATACGTTGGACGCATCAAATTTGGTAAATTTGAGTCATGAGACTTTGCACGGTTTGCCATTGAAAGAAAATGAGGTCTAGCTGAAGGGGTGACTTTTGAAGAAAACGCCAAAGTCAAGTCTCCTCCTTCTTCTTCATCATCATCACTTGATTCAGAGGCAGAAGAAGAAGAGACTGAAGGAATTCTAGTTATATTTCTACCCAAACGAATATTTTCGTTTGGTGCACGATCATCGTCATCGTCTTCTAAATCAAATTTGATTCCTTTACGTTTGGACATCAGCGTTCCTAAACTAAAATTTTTAAGTTGATCACTTAATTGGGTTAAAGGTTTGACTTCGACATGTTTGTCAACTTCAGAGGTAGAACTAGACCGACGGCGACCAAAGTTCATTTTATTAGGAAGATATTTCTCGGCGAGGTACTCATCATTTGCACTATCCAAAGAAGCTAGACTTCCTGATAAAGGTAAGTAAATCCCCGTTGACTCTGTTGTTTGCTGAGTTTGCTGAGTTTGCTGAGTTTGCTTTGTTCCTATATTTATAGGAGATGAACTTTTGAATTCATAAGGAATAGGAGGGGATTTAGAATCAATAAAATCAATGATTTCATGTATAGAATCCTTTTTAGACGTATCTGGTAATTGTGGAGGTGATGTAAGAATACTGGAACGTCTGATCTTATCATCTTGCTTTTGAATACCTTTGAAAATATCGAAAGCCGATTCATTCTTCATATATAAGTCACCAACCACATTTCTTTTGGTTTCTATCATTGGTGCTTCTGATATTCCTGTTCCACTACTACGTCTACTGAGAGTTGACGGTGATTGAGATTCAATCATTTCCTGCAAAATGACACTTGGAGTGCGCAAATCTCGAGATCCGCCAGCGGATGAAGATCGAGATTGGCCTCCTTGTTGCAGAAGTGAAGAAAGATTAGAAGGAATGTATCCATGATGATTGTCGTGAGGAATTTGAAGGGAGTAATTAGGAGTAGCTGAAACTTGAGGCGCTTCAGAAAGAATAACAGAATGTGCTTCACTTACAGATTTACTCATATCTGTGTTAAGGCCATCTGATGAATCATCTGATGAACTCATGATTTCTTTGGCATTTGCTTCTGCTCCATCCAACATGATTTTACGTCTTGCTTCCACACTGGCTCCACCCTTGCGGATGGAATTCACCAAACTTCTGCATATTCTATTTCCAACTCCAATAACAGCATTATTGATGTCGTCTTGATTTATACCGTCTTCAACACTACCACTGTTAAATATGTGATTTTCCAAACAACTGTGATTTTCTTCATTCAAGTAAATGAATTCATTGAGTTGATCTATATCATCATCTAAATCCATAAGTACAAATGGATGTGACTTGATTTGAGCAATGTCTATTCTCTTTTTTCTATTTTTGTTTAACATTTGCATGAGTAAGTCTTTTGCTAATTCGAATTCTTCTGTGGTCACCAAAGCAGGAGAACCAAAAGAGTTTGCATCAGCTGGAAATTCCACATTTTTGTTGACGATCACTTGAAACAATTCAAACTCAGAATCAGCATTGAATGGTACTCGTCCAAATAAGATACAATATAAAGTCACCCCCAATGCCCATATATCGATTTTATGATCCACTTTAGGTACTGCAGTCATATCTTCATCATTTCGGGTCATTGATAACCCGTTTACAGAAGTAGAACTTGAAGTAGGGGTAAAAGCACATAATTCAGGCGCAAAGAATGCAGGAGTACCCGCAGTTTTTGCTAATTCCATTTCACTAATTAAGTAGCCTTCATCATTTCTATTCAAGGTGGAAGCGTATGAAACCCCAAAGTCACTTATTTTGACATCATTAGAGGCACTTACCAACAAATTGGCAGGTTTGATATCTCTGTGGACTATCCCTTGCAGATGAAGGTATTCTAATCCTAAAATGACATGTCTGAGTACCTTCCTTGCTTGCTTAAAAGTGAGGTTGGGCATATAATCATTGGACAATAAATCATTATCATCGAGGTCTTCGTTTAAACTTTGTACAGAAGAATGTCGGCGGTTTGAGTTTTTTGCACAACATGGCAATTCATTGTTAGAACATGTTGCCACTGGTTCATGACGCTTACGTTTCCACTTGATTTCACCTTTCTCGAGATATTCGAGTACCAAGTAAATCTTATGGGAACTGAAATCATCCAAGACCTCTCTTAAACGTACTATGTGTTTGTGACTGCATTTTTTCATTATAGCTATTTCTCTTTTGATTTTGATGTCATAATCATCAGATATTATAGTGTCGGATCGCTTGCGAAGCAGTGGACGATCTTTTTTCAGTTTTCTATTGACAATCTTAATAGCTACAAATTCATCTGACAGTCTATCTTTGGCAAGTTTCACTTTCCCATGTTCACCACGACCAATCTCCCTAATAATCTCGTATGCATTGAGTACTTTTCTTCTGCTAATTGGATCGTATTCAAGAAAGATTTTCTTTGTTTCTTTAGGAGCAGGTAAAGGAATATAGCGAGGACCCAAAATGGAACCAGAGCTAGAAATTTTGTGGTGAGCATTGCTCAATTCATCGTATGGTGCATTCAAAGTTGGTTTGGCGGTTGTGGACCCACTACTATTCCTGCTATGTCTACTGGACAATGGAGTATGTTTGATTTGAGTGGTAGTGGGAGATATGCTGGCACCGCGTGACGATGGCCTGGCACTTATCAGCGGAGATCGAGAAGGAACACCGTTAGAGTCCACTTCAGCAGCGACGGAGCTTATCAGAGGTGTACGGTCCCTAGAAGGGGCCAATGTGTTGATTATTTCAGAAACCTTGCCCAAAATGTTCAGTACTTTCGAGGGCTTGCCAGAAGCATCTGGGGAGCTTGACATTCTGGATTCGGAATCACTACTATGGTTGACAGAAGGAGTGGCTGGATCGCGGGTCACTTCGGTGGTGGCCCCAGCGTTGGTACCAAACTGAGGAAGTATCAAAGGTGAACCCCGTTGGTGAGATTTAGAGGGCAAAACATCACTAGCGGGATGTTGGAAGGACATTTTGCAGCTCAGAGATTGTTAACATGTAAAACGAATGCTGTTGGTTTATCTTATCAGAGTCTTGTGCGTTCAATGGGGTCAATACGGCCGATTCACAGGGTGGCAGTAAAAGTGGTCTGTAGGTTTGAAATGATTTTTTCTTATTTTTTATTTCATTTTAATTTTTTGGTTTTTGGTTTTTGATTTTTGATTTTTTGATTTTTTTTTTTTTTTTGATCTCGGCAGCTTGAACGGCAGCGGGGCAGAGAAGAAAGTGAATTAGCGAGTAGGCGGTACATTAAATGGTACTAAAATGTACACTAGATGGTACAGCGAGTAGAGAAGTAGAAATCCAAGTAAACACAGAACTTAGTAGGCAATTGAGAGGAACTACAACGGGGGAGAAATAGCAGAATCAGTGTGCCCAGTAGTATGGCATTGGGACACAAGCGACCCCCAATACATATAGAACCGAATACAGTATGTGGGATTAATCCACATGTACAACCTAAGATTAGCAGCTCCGATTCGCAAGTTACTATTCAGAGAGAAATGTAAAAAGAAATAACAACAACGAAAGATGACTTAAATATTAACAGTGTCGGCGAAAAGTAGTGTGAAGTAATAGAAGAATGCGGCATGCGATATGATACCATCGAGGGGGGAGGGGGGAGAACAGTTCCAGCACATTGGCAGGACTCATTGAAGTTTAGGTACCTAAGTCATAGAGTTGATGCACAATATGAACCTACACTATAATCTTTGATGGTAACTATTCAAAGTCCCCGTCCAAGATATAGCAATGGTAGTGGAACTGGCCCGAAAGACTAATAAAGATGATCAAGTGGAGTGCATCAGCGGAGTGCAGAATGCAGATCGTACATGAATTGTTGACCAAATTTCTCACCACTACGATTGGGGTAAAAATGTCGTCTAGCGGTGTTTTAGGAGATGTGAACAATAAAATCGATTGGTATAATTGATCTAAAGGTTTCAATGTGTAAACATACACTAGTATGTAACAAGCTGGTGTAAAGGAGTAAATTATTGTATTCTTATTAGGATCTTCAACTGCTGATGCGGACTGGAACAATTGGCAATCGGAAAAATGCGAGCAAGTTAAGATTTTTGTAGATTGGCCAGTAAGTTGCAGATATTACAGACGA